>WBMV01003426.1:19835-32194 GCA_013396655.1 Campylorhamphus procurvoides
GCCGGGCCCGGGGCGGCTCTTTGTGCTGTGAAATGGTGGAGCTGGAACGGGGCGGGGTGGGGGGGAAGGAGGGATGGGGACAGGGACAGAGGGATGCACAGCGGGCTGGGGACAGGCACGGACAAGCATCTGTCACCCCCCCCGGGCTGTCACCCACGGGAGAGGGGGGCTCTGCTGTTCTAGGGACCCCCAGGTTCTGAGAAAGGGGGATCTCCCCCTCCTGGGGACCCCAGGGGGTTAAATGGGGACTCTCCCCTTCCTGGGGACACCAGAGGGTTAAGTGGGGGCTTTTCCCCCTCCTGGGGAACCCCAAGGTTGGGGGTCCCTACGATGCTGCAGCAGCTGATTCTGGAACCCAGCACGACTCCCCTCAGGGTGGGGGTCCACAGGGAACCCCAGGGATGGCCCAGCCTTGCTGTCCTGGGTGTGGGGGGCTCACAGGACCCTGACCCTCCCCCCCACCAAGACCCCTTGGATCAGGAGCCACAGCACACAGAGCCTGGGAATGTTTTCACCGATGTTTTATTGGAAATGTTAAATACTGGGGGTCCGGCCCCAGCGGAGCCGGGGGGCAGGGGGGTCTGGAGGGGGCTCAGGCATGTTCCTCTGCCAGCTTCTCTGCCTTGGCCACGGCCTCCTCGATGGGCCCCACCATGTAGAACGCCTGCTCGGGCAGGTGGTCGTATTCACCTGGAGGGAGACACAGTGTCAGAGGGAAGTGGGAGGCCCAACCAGGCTCCCCCAGTCCCCTGGGGTGGGCCACCTCACCTGCCAGGATCTGCTTGAAGCCCTTGATGGTCTCCTTCAGCGGCACCAACTTGCCCATGTGGCCGGTGAAGACCTCGGCCACCTGGAAGGGCTGGGACAGGAACCTCTGGATCTTGCGGGCACGGGCCACGGTCAGCTTGTCCTCCTCGGAGAGCTCATCCATACCCAGGATGGCAATGATGTCCTGCAGGGACTTGTAGTCCTGGTGGAGGGGCACACGGAGGGTGAGCAGCCAGCACTGACACCCACACCCCCAACATCCCACGGGGGTCTGCCTGGACCCCTCACCTGCAGGATCTTCTGCACGCCCCGGGCCACGTCGTAGTGCTCGGGGCCCACGATGTTGGGGTCCATGATACGGGAGGTGGAGTCCAGGGGGTCCACAGCTGGATAGATGCCCAGCTCGGCGATGGCACGGGACAACACAGTGGTGGCGTCCAAGTGGGCGAAGGTGGTGGCGGGGGCAGGGTCAGTCAGGTCATCGGCCGGCACGTAGATGGCCTGGGGAGCAGGGAGGGGACGGTGGGCTCCAGGCAGGTGACACAGCCCCCTGGAGACCCCCAGGCTGGCCCTGCCCTCACCTGCACCGAGGTGATGGAGCCCTTGCGTGTGGTGGTGATTCGCTCCTGCATGGTACCCATGTCAGTGGCCAGGGTGGGCTGGTAGCCCACGGCTGAGGGGATTCTGCCCAGCAGGGCTGACACCTGTGAGGGGACAGAGCGTGAGGGGCTGTGCAGGTGGGGGGCAGGGGCACCCCCCTGTGCCCTGCACAGACCTCAGAGCCGGCCTGGGTGAAGCGGAAGATGTTGTCGATGAAGAGCAGCACGTCCTGACCCTCCTGGTCCCTGAAATACTCGGCCACCGTCAGCCCTGTCAGGGCCACCCTGGCACGGGCGCCCGGGGGCTCGTTCATCTGTCCGTACACCAGGGCAACCTGTGGGTGGGACCCCCGGGTCAGCACGGTGTCACTCTGCCACACCCCCTGCATCCCCCCCAGGGGACTCACCAACTCCCCAGGGGACCCAGCACCCCCCTCAGGGGACCCTCCACACCTTGGAGGTGGCATCTTTGAGGTTGATGACCCCAGACTCGATCATCTCATGGTACAAGTCGTTGCCCTCACGGGTTCTCTCGCCCACACCGGCGAACACTGAGTAACCACCATGGGCCTTGGCCACGTTGTTGATCAGCTCCATGATCAGCACAGTCTTGCCCACACCAGCACCTCCAAACAAACCTGGGAGGGGGGAACAGAGGTCCTGCTCAGCCCCAAGTTGGCCCTGCTGCCCCCAAGGTCTCCCTTCTGCCCTTTCCTCCTCAGACGGAACAGGAGTTGCTTCAGCAATCTCAGGAGAACGAAAGTCAAGGAGTGACTCATCAGCGAAGGAAAGTGCCCCAGAAGGACTGTGAGGAGCCTTGGAGAGGCTGGCAGGTGCCCCCTCCCCAAACCCCCCTCCCACTCGGGGGAGTCACATACCGATCTTGCCACCCTTGGCATAAGGAGCCAGCAGATCCACGACCTTGATCCCTGTCACCAGGATCTCCTGCTCCACGCTCATCTCCACAAACTCGGGGGCCTCGGCGTGGATAGCAGCAAACCTGGAGCAGGAGAGGGACAAGAAGGGGCTGAGCAGCTGCCCCAAACCCCCAGGCAGGGGCTGGCAGGGGACAGTCCCCGCTGTGACCCAGGGAGAGCAGGAGCCACATCCCAGCTCGCAGCTGCGTGTGCTGCAGCCCCTCCCCACTCACTGTTTGGTCGTGATGGGGCCCCTCTCGTCGATGGGCTCCCCGATGACGTTCATGATCCTGCCCAGGGTCTCGGGGCCCACGGGGATGCGGATGGGAGCACCTGAATCCAGCACCTTCTGCCCCCTCACCAGCCCTTCCGTGCCGTCCATGGCGATGGTGCGCACGGTGTTCTCCCCTGCCCGGGCCCAAGGACAGCACAATCATGGCAGTGCCCTCGGGCTGACCCTGGGAACAGCTGCTGGTGGCATCCCCGGGCCCTGCCAAGGGGACATTCAGCTGGGGGAAGGATTAAGAGGAGCAGCAGGACACGGGAATAAAACAGCCCAGGGGAAAACAGCGCAGGCCACGGTCCAGCCCTGCAGCCACGGCCCTTGAGGGCAGCCATTTTCCTCCTTCTCAGATTGAAATCCGTGGCTTCAGCAAGCTCAGGAGAACGAAAGTCATTGGAATCATCATCACAGGAGGACCCCCTCCCCGTGCTTTCCTTCCCTCCCTCCCCGTGCCAAGTGCTCACCCAGGTGCTGAGCCACCTCCAGCACCAGCCGGGTCTCCCTGCCTTGCACCTCAAGGGCGTTCAGGATGGGGGGCAGCCCCTCGTCGAACTGCACATCCACCACGGCACCGATGACGGCCACGATGCGGCCGGTGGTGGAGCCGGCCTTGGCGGCGGGGGCTGCCTGGGCCGCATAGTCCCGGCCTGGGGGTGAGAAGGGACGAGTCAAGGTCGAGGGGCAGGGGCAGCTCCGGGAGCCTTCGGGGTGCGGGGATGGGGCTGCCCTGCGGTGTGCCCGAACCCCTCGATAAAACCAGACCCCCGGACGCCCCTCGGTGCACCCAGGACCTGTGTACCCTCCTCAGTGCACCTGCGACCCCCNCTCACAGCGCCCTCGAAGGCGGGGCCGCGCCGCCCGCCCGCAGCGCCCATTGGCCGCCGCGCCGGAGCGACCCGCGCGCCCATTGGTGGAGGGGGCTCTGCGCCTCAAGGCGATTGGAGGATTGGGGTGTCCGTCAAGGCGCGCTGCGGGGTGATAGGGCGAAGGGTGAGGGGAAGGGGCGGGGCCGCGGAGAAGGAAGCCGGAAGTGGAGGAGCACGTGGCCCGCGGTTGTCCTTGGGGCGGGCGCCGTGACCGAGGCCGAGGCCGCGCCGGGACCGGCGGTCACTGCAGCTTCCAAAGGGGTCACTGCAGCGCCCAGAGGGGTCACGGCACCGCCCAAGGGGATCACTGCACCGTCCAGAGGGGCCTCTGCACAGCCCCGGGCAGACCCCACGCCCCCCCCGTTGTCTCCCGCAGGGAAAAGTCAGTCCCACCGGCCCGCAAAAGTGGAGCCCACGCCACCAGTCCCTTCACTGTCCCCTCCATGGTGGGGGGACCCTACAGCACCAATACCCAACTACTCCCCCACCAGGGGCAGGAAGCCCCCCAGGGGAGAGGAATTCACCCCACGCACCCCCCTTGGCCCCCTCAAGAGAGGAACCTGCCCCACCAGCTCCCCCAAATAGGGGGTGCCGCCCTCCAGCCCCTCCTCTCACCCCCTGCCCACGCCGCGGTGAGGAATGCACAAGGCCCAGGCCGAAGGGAGAGCCAGGGAGTCTTCAACAGTTTATTAGAAAGAATGCAGACATTAAAAAAATCCCAGCTGCTCTGAACATAAATTGAGGTTTTTCAGCCCGGTCGCAGGCCCACGGTCTGTCACTCGCTGCCAAACCCACAGTGCAAATACGATTTGGTCTAAAATGTACAGATTGACAAAGCAAACAATGTACAGCCACTCGCACCCCGGGCGAGGAGGTGGGAAGGTCTGGGGGAGAGGGAGGGGTCACACGGGACCAGGGACAGGCTCCGGCCACCGGCTTCGAGGGGGGCAAAGAACACCAAAACGAGGAGAATTTAAAGTTTTCCTTTTCAATACAAACTTTAGTGGAACAGACCTGAAGACACCACAGAGGGATGCACCTCGCCTGCTGAAATTTGGGGAGCCAATGACAACAGTTTTGTTCCCGGTACAAACTGAACAATTTCAGGCCGTGGAGGCGGAGGAAGGGAGGGAAAAAAAATGCTCATTAACCATTTGGTGTAAATTCAGGGCTTCTCCCATTGTAATTACATCTGCTACGAGGCAAGGAGGCTCTGTAAACTTTATTGCAACTGTTCTGTACGGATTGCCTACACCTCAATTGGGGTTGGTTTGGTTTTTTTTGGAAGTCTGGAAAACGGTTCATGCATAACGTTATTGCCTCTCGTGGCTTAAGACCGCCCCGTGCCATGGGACACACCTACCATCAGTGAAGCCATTTAAAATGGACTGAAAATGGGTTAAAGGATGCAGGATCTCCCTTTAGGGCTATCAACTCAGGAATTCTTATCTCAATTATGAAATGTTGTGATGAAGTTCTTTCCCCAAAACCCTGAAGACGACAGTTTTCCTTACTCCAGATCCGGCATTTCTGGCAAAAGAGAGAAGACAATTAGTGTTGTAAGGTTGGTTTGTTGGGTTTTTTGGGGGTTGGTTGTTTCTCTAAAAGCTGCCAGAGCCCAGTTATGTCACAAGGGACATGAGCAAGACGAGCTGGCCCTCAAACAAGGAGGGCATGGGGCAGTTTGGGGGCTCTGCCCTCCCCCAGAGCCAGCCACCCCGAGCACGTGCTGCTCCTAAAGCCAAAGCCTTCCTGGGACTGCAGCTGCCTGGGAAGGTCAAACTGGTATTTGGGGCTTGTGTGGAAGAGGCTTTCCCAGATTAGGCTGTCTCCCAGCACTGGCTTTAGCTGCTGCCAGGACTCAGAGTGATGAACATCTGCCAGCCCTGACTGGGGCCGGAGTGTTCAGCAGGTGTGTGAGGGGAAAACAACAACTTACTTTCATCATCACTGTCTGGTGAGTCCTGGAAAAGAAAAGAAACAACATTCAGTGGAGCAGATGGCACTGCAGGCCCCTTTCCTCTACCACCACCCCCCAGCAATGAGCTGCTGCTCCTAAATCCAGCAGCAAACTGGACTGAGAGGAACTGCAGCTTCCACAGGACTCAGTGAGCTCAGTTTGGGCTCTCTGCAGAGCCCTCAGAGCCACAACAACCCCCAGTCACTGCAGAGACAGAGGGGTCACCCCCAGGTGACACCACCTGCCCAAACAAGGTTTTGGGGGGCTATTTAAGCCTTTTGCAGTGCTCAAGAGGGAGTCCCAGACTTCTGCACGTGTTTACTCCATCCACATACTCACATCATCTGCCCCATCTACTTCTGGCAAATCTACGTCGTCGTCTCCACCCATGTTGTTCATCATCTGCTCAGAGAGAGAACAGCCATGTGTCAGGGTGAACCCAACCCCATCCTCTACCCAAAACCAGCCTGAAATGGTTCTAAACCAACAGCCCCCAGTTGCTTTGACAGAACAGCTGCCCCCACACAGGAATTACAAGGTAAGGATGCAAGAAAACTGGGATTAATTGCCCTGCAAACCCCCAGCTCCAGGAATTAAATCATCCCCTACCTCGGAAAAGCGATCGAAATTGGACATGTCTTCATCAGAATCATCTTCCCAGTCTTTCCAGTTGTTGAAGTCCACGCTGAGCCAGTTGAGCTGCACCAACACAAGGAGTTATTTAAGGGCAAGGAATCACTTAAGGACAAGGAAATACCTGGCTGTCAGTCAGGCAGGTTAACGAGAGCTGCTGCCGGATTGGGAGCAGGAAAAGTGACCCAAAACTGCTCCATAATTTGAACATGACCTAAATATTCACTAAATTAAAAGCCAGGGGGGCAGCAGGTGCCTAAACCCACCTTCGCCCTCTCTTTTGTTAACCTCGGCCATGCCTGACCAGACTCTCCTTTTCGTAAACAACATAAGATGGATCTGTCTGTTCTTTTATGCTTTGATTCCTGAAAGAGAGCAAATATCCATTAGTACCATCAGGATGAGCTTCACCACAACTTCTGGCATTCCTCATTTATCTTAACCTCTCCACTTATTCTTTATCCTGAAAAACACTTCAGGATAAAATACCCTGTCCTGAAAAACACTTCCATGGACCCGAGTTCAAGCATATTCTTACAGTCTAAGGAACTATTTGCCCCAAAATCCCAGGGGCAGCCTAAAGAACTGATGGTATTTTTTAGGTTAAAATGGTTTGGGGTTTAAGATGATCCAGTTCCACCCCCTGCCACGGACTGGGACACCTTCCAGCAGGCTGTTCCAAGTCCCATCCAACCTGGCTTTGAACACTTGCAGGGATGGAACACCCACAGCTTCTCTGGACAACCTGTTCCAGTGACTCACCAGGCTGCAGCACTAAGAACACCCAAGAGGAGACTCAGGATACTCACATTTGGATCGATATTATTAAAGAGGTCGATTTCATTTAAATGTTTAAAGTTATCACTTCCTCCAAGACAACTGTAAAGAGAAAAATAAGTTGGGTGTTTAGCCCAGAACATCCTGTGGAGCAAATCTGCTTCTACTCAGCCCTCAGGTCCCACCCTGTGCCCAAGTTACTCACCTGAACGTGAGTTTGGACTTTTCAAAATTTACATTAACGTCTTTGCTGTCTTCAACACAGAACTCAATAAAGACGTAGTCCCTCCGGTCGTACCACTTTGCAGAGGCAGGCTGCCTGTGGGCACAGCAGGTTTGGCTATTTCGTCAATAAGTTCAACTGAAAACCTCCTTCCTGTGCTTAAAACCTGCATTTCGAGCTCATTATTCATCCCAGCTTAAGGCTGAGAACGATGTGAAGAAAAGAAATTATGCATTCAGCGTGTAACGCCCCCAAAAAGCTCCTGGGAGGAGCCACTGGAATCTGAGAGACTGAAATAAATGTTTCAGCAGATCAAAACTGTGATAAACTTTAAGATGAGCTACTACAGATGAGGCAGAAGCTCCATCACACCCCACAGCTGCCTGGGCAGACTTCAGGGTGGTTTGTGTCACCCTAAGGGTTAATACCACAAGTAAAAACAGTGAAAAAACCCTCTTTTTAGGGCATTGATACTATTAAAAAATGGATTTGCTATGATGGAGACCCAGATGGTGTCAGCACAGGTACAAGAGCTGGAGAATCCCCACTCCAACCACTTCCTATAACCCCCTGTGTGCTCAGACTGGAACTCCCATGCACTTTGGAATTCTTGTGCCTTTCCAAAACCACCACAAGAAGTAACAGCATGTCCAGGGCACTTCTGGTGTTTGCAGTTCCACATCAAGGACTCACCTGCAACGCTCCAGCTGTGCTCCATGGACCAGGGAAAGAGACCCAGCAGGGCCTGGACACCCTCCTCCCCCTTCCAGTTATTCCCTGGCAACTGTGGCCAAGCCCAGGGAACGCCTGCATTCCAGGGGAATCAAACAGCCTCCCAGCAGAGCTGTTGCTAAGGCACAGAGGCCACGGGTGTTTCTCACACTTGTGTGTCTTCCTGAGATCACAGAATCATGGAATGGGTTGGGAGGGATCTTAAAGTTCCATCCCATTCCACCCCCTGCCATGGGCAGGGTCACCTTCCATTAGATCAGGTTGCTCCAAGTCCCATCCAGCTTGGCCTGGGACACCTGCAGGGATGGGGCAGCCACAGTTTCTCTGGGAAATCTATTCCAGGGCCTCACTACCCTCACAGGGAGGGATTTTTCCCAGCTGATGCCACTGCAGAGACCTGAAGTGGGATGAGGTGGAAGGCTCTGAGCTGGACAGGGAGCTAAAACAGGTACAAAAGGGACAGCAATGTGACACAGCTTGTGACTGAGGAGGCCCTTTGGGCTCAGTGCTGCTCTGTAAGCACAGTATCTGAGGGAAAAATTACCTTTTCAGACCATTTATTAAGGTGACCTTTGCTAAACTTTCAGATCAGATTTTGACTCACCTGCTCATCAATTGGCATCGAGCTGTGACACATTTAGTGAAGTGACTCACTGAGGGCTGCACGTTCCCCAAATGCCCCACAGCTCATTCCTACCTGCTCCCAGGCACATGTCCTTGGGATGAACCAAACCAGGACCCAGGACCCAGCCAGCCCTGAGCTCCCCCAGTGCCACAGGGACTTGGATAAACTGGTCCCAGCTCAGGGAAAGGCTGGGACAGTGGTAGAACAGCCATGATGTCTCTGGCAGCCCCAGCACTCTTGTAGGTACAAGAACTTGGTCAGAGGCCAATATCCAAGGATTTAACTTCGAAGAACACAAAAACAAGTGGATTCTGAATTCAACCTTGAGTTTCTGCAAAATGCTGTTCCAGGAGTGAAAACTTGATACTTCCCCTCATAGCTGCATTTTAGGGAATGTTAATTATCACCTTACTCAGGAAAAGTGCAGCAGCAGAGCAGGAATGTTCTTACTGAGGGATTTTTAATTCCTTCTTGGACACAAGTTTCCTCTTCTGACAGGGAATGAAAGACTCTCAGAGAAAAAGAGGCTGAGAAATGCTCCACACTCTGTTCCCTCTGTGTAGGGAGACAGAACCCCCAGCATGGGACACTGGGGACGTCACTCCAGCCCCTTTATCCAACAGAAATCTCAGTGTCCCTGCCTGGATGACGCAGGGGCTGAATGGTGTTAACACTTCCCAGTTCTCAATGTCAATGGAGACATCTCCAGCCTTCCCAGACTGCTGCACATGGCCCGCCTTTTGGCCCTGACCTCGGTATCTCTGCCGAGATCGGGGGGTTTGAGGCACCAATAAAGCTCACAGCACATCCAAAAATCTCACTCAGCTCAAGGAAAACACACACACATCTGAGCTGGAGAGGAGTGAGATCCCACATAAATTTTACTTGGCTGTAATTCACATTTCTGACCCTAAAGCTGTGCTGATTCCTGAGGAATTCAGCACTCACCGCCCCGAACTGCCAATCTGGCCACACTGGAGCTGCCTCTCCTCCTTTAATCTGCTTTCCCAATCTCACCCTCCCAAAGGGAGGAGGGCAAACCTCCCTGTGAGCTCGGGTCAGAACTCCCCGTTCCGACCAGTAGTGCAGGACGCGCCGGAGCTGCCGCCCGGAGCTGGGATGAGGCGGAAGCCGCAGCTCGTTTGCGTCTCCTGCCCACACGGAGATTCCCAGGAGACAACCACACACAGCAGCCCTGCACGTGCTCTCCCAGCACTCTGGAGATGTTCCCACACCCCCACGGAAAAACTCCTCCACTCACAGACACTGGAAGAGCACCAGGATTTGGGAGCAGAGTCACCTGTTACACAGAGCCCGACTTTGTGCCCCGCTCAGAAATATCCCCGGGGAACCTCAGCCTTCTGGTTATTCACCATCCCCAGGATTGAGTTCTTTGGGAAAGGTGATTTAAATGTGCTCTATCCCACGTGGCTCCTGTGTTTCATTCCAGAGGGCTTCCTCTGTCCCATCCACATGGTTTTTGTGGACTTCCTGAGCAGCCACGGCCACCCCACAGCTCCTCTGGCTCTTCCAGTCTCCACATTCCGATGACAATTGTGATTCCAGGACTGCAGAACAGGTTCTAGAAGCTTCCCTGAAGCATTGATAAGCAATGTGGAGGCTCAGCTTCACCCCAGAGCCCTCATGGCTCTGTTTGATCCACAGTGGCTCCATGGGGGCTGCACTTCCAGCCTGGATATCCCTGGATATCCCCGTTTCTGGCACAGCAGCAGCTTCTGACGCACTGAGTTCACCAGTGGAATCTCAAATCTCACTGTTGAGGAAGTTTCCAAACCTGTCCTCGTGCTCCTTGTCCATATCCTGCACCTATGGAATCCCATCTTTGTCTCCTGGGAGCATCCTGACAGTTCCCACAGCCCAAGGACACTGCAGGAGTCAAGATTCTCGACTGGATTTACCCCCCAGACAGCAATAAAACCTGTTTTACAAAATTACTTTCCATTTCATTTATAAACCCTGGAAAGATGGTTTTTTTAATAAAAAAAAGTCTTGCTTTAGATTTTAGACAATCCCATGCAGAGGCAGTTTCAAGATTATGAATTCTACTGAAATTAAATGAAGAAAGTCCAACTTTACCACACTCCTCTCACTTTCAGTCATGTTAAGATGAAGGAGTTCAACTGTCTGGGTTTTGAGAACACAAGTAAACTCCTGACTGGGGACAAGGGACCAAAAGCCACCAGTCCCCGAGGGGTAATGCTGTCCTCAGATGAAATTCCTGACAAAATAAAACCTCAGGAAGTGCTGCCACCTCCACTCGTTCCAGCCAGACACATGGAGGTCACAGAATCACAGAATAGTCTGGGTGGGAAGGGACCTTAAAGCTCATCCAGTTCCACCCCATGCCATGGGCAGGGACACCTTCCACTAGCCCAGGTTGCTCCAAGCCCTGTCCAACCTGGCCTTGGACACCTCCAGGGCTGGGGCAGCCTCTGGGAAATCCATTCCAGCACCTCACCACCCTCACAGGGAGGAATTCCTTCCCAAAATCCCACCTAGCCCTGCCCTCTGGCAGTTTGGAGCCGTTTCCCCTCGTCCTGCCGCTGGAGGGGTGGGAAACACATTCCCCTCTTAAAAAGTCGATCTGCACACGAAAAACTCCAACTCCTCATCTGAGAGAACACTCACACCGAGCAGAGCTTTGCCACGAGCAGCTCCTGCCGGTTTTGGATCGCTGAAGGAGCCCCGGGAGCGCCCCGGGGAAGGCAATTCGGGCTCCCCAGGAGCGCGGGATTCCACCCGGGATGCACGTGGGCACATCGGGAAAGGAGATCCAGCAGCACCGGGGCTGCCCACGCCGGTTTTCTGCACTTTCTCCCCCTCCCGCCAATTCCTGGGTTTTCCACGCGATCCTGGAATGCTGTGGGTTGGAAAGGGCACCTTCCAGCAGCCCGGGGTGCTCCGAGCGCCGTCAAACCGGGCCTCGGACGCTTCCAGGGATGGGGTTTTATGTAGAAAAGTGGAAATTTATAAACAAAATCGCCCGGTTGAGCACTCCGGGTGGTCCCACGTGGTACTTACCGGGTGTTTTCCGCCGTTTCGGCCGGTACCGAACGGCGGGTACCGGCGGCTACCGAGCAACACCCTGAATCACCCCCCACCGACCCATTCATTCCACACAGACCGGAGCGAGATCGAGCTGGTAACCGGGGCCGAGTGGGTAACCGGGGCTCGGTAACCGGGGCTCGGTAACCGGGGCCGAGGTGGTAACAGGGGCTGAGTCGGTAACGGGGCCTGAGCCAATAACCGGGGGCCCGATCGGTAACTGAGCCTGAGTCAATAACCGGGACCGGGCCGGTAACCGGAGGCCCGGTCGGTAACCGGGGTTGAACCGGTAACCGGGGCTGAATCAATAACAGGGGCCGGGCGAAAACCGGGCCGGTAACCGGTGCTGGGTCGGTACCCCGGTGCCGGTAACCGATGCCGGTAACCGGACCCAACCACCGTCTCGGGGCACTCCCCCGGTAACCACGGCCAGACCCAGCCCGTGTTAAGCGGGCCGAACCCAACGACACAAACCCCCCCATCGGGCGGGGGTGCCCATCCCAAGGTCAGCCCCGCGGCGGCTCCTCCCGGTGCCGGGCCTAGCGGGGCCTTGGCTCCCACACTCCCCGGGGCCTCACATGGCGGATGGCGGCGGCGGCTCCTCCGGCGGGCGCTCCTGCGTGTTGCGGGCGGGCGGGGCTCCGTGCGCTGCGGCGGGGCGCGGTGCCCACAGCGGGGTGGGTGATAACGATGAGGCGAAGGTGTCTCCAAGGGNCTCCCAGAATGCACCGCGCGCGCGCAGTGACGCAGCAAAATCCCCGCGCGCGCCGCCTCGCTGCGCATGCGCCGCGGCGCTCAGACCACACCCCCCCTTCCACAGCCCCGCCCTCCGCGCCTTCCAGCAGGTTCTGGGCGCGCATGCGCGGTGAGAGAGGGGGGGTTTTGGGGTGGGGATCACCCCCCAAAATGT
>WBMV01003426.1:55305-71976 GCA_013396655.1 Campylorhamphus procurvoides
CTGAGCCTCCTGCCCCTGGTGAGACGGGCACGGGGCCGTGTGGTCAACGTGGCCAGTGTGATGGGCCGTGTCTCCTGTTTCGGTGGTGGCTACTGCATCTCCAAGTACGGCGTGGAGGCCTTCTCTGACAGCCTCAGGTAAGTCTGACGTGGCACCATCCTCGTTTCCCATGGGCTGGTGCAGGATCCAACAGGATGGTCATGCTTGAGGCTGCTGTGCCTCCCACGGCAGAGGCGACCACGGGGACATGCCAATACTACTCCCATGTCCCACTTCCCTCAATCCCTTCTAGGCTTGAGATGCGTCCCTTTGGGGTGAAGGTCAGTATCATTGAGCCAGGCTACTTCAAAACCATGATCACCAACGTGGAGAACCTGGAGAAGAATTTTGTTGCTGCCTGGAAGAAGCTTCCGGAGGAAATCAGAATGAGTTATGGGGAGGATTACCTTAAGCAAAGTCCCTTTCCCAAAGGTGAAATGATGCCATTGCTCTTGTGACACAAGGGACATCCCCGGGATCCCACAGGGGTCCCACCACTCCAGCACCCCACTGAGCCTCTCAGCTCCGCTTGGCTCCAGGGTTTCAGTGGCTTTTTCTGCCTCCACAGTCGTGGCATTGCTGAAGGTGATGCAGAAGGGCTTCAACACCGACCTGTCCAAGGTCACCAACTGCATGGAGCACGCGCTGACCAGCCTGCACCCCCGGACCCGCTACTCTGCTGGCTGGGATGCCAAGCTGCTCTACCTCCCCCTCAGCTACCTGCCCTCAGCTGTCATGGACACCGTCTTCACCTTCTTCTACCCCAAATCTGCGGGCACAGCCTAATTTAGGGATGCCAGGCCAAGGCAAGGGCCGGGTGGTGTGTGGTGGGAGCCGGCGGTGCAAGGTGGGATCTGGAACCACCTGCGGTGCTGAGGTCCCTGAATTTGTAACTTGTACATCTTACCTGCTGTTCCCTGCCCACTGATGGGTTCATCCTGAATAAAGACCCCCGTTCCCTCCTGGCAGAGTGTGATGTCACCTTCAAGCTGTGGCACCGTGGGTGCTCTGGGGGGTTCTCGATGTTCCTCCAAGCATTTGCTCCATGCAGGGTCCAAATCCTGCTGGGGTGCCAGAACTGGACTGGCCCAACTGGAACACCAGCTATAACACACACAAATCAAACCCAGACCGGTTCCAAACCTGGACAGGTTCCACTCAGGGCACAGGGCTGGGGAGCCTCTGATAGCATCTTCCTGTTCCTCTTCCTTGTCCTCCTTCTCCTGCAGAGCTGGTGTGTGGGAGCTGCCCCACTCTATTGCCACAACTGGGGACACCACCAAAGCCGAGTGAGAGGGAAAGGTCCAGCACTGGTGCTCTGGATTTGGCTTTGCACAGCCAAATGCAGCTCCTTGGGCCAGCAGGATCCACCAGCTACGGGCACAGCCGAGCCCCGGGCACCGGGAATGGTGCAAGGCAGTGGCAGGGATTGCAAACCAGGAGGGCAAAACTCGTCCGATGTGCTTCTGCAATCGCAGCTCTATATATACAGCCCGAGTGGAGCCGGGGAGGGCTGTCCCCGAGCAGTGCTGGTGCTGAGGATGTGGCTGTACCTGGCTGTGGTGCTGGTGGGGCTGTTCCTGCTGCGGCGCTGGCACCGGGAGAGGCAGACGGTGCCGCGGCTGTCGGAGAAGTCCGTGCTGATCACGGGCTGTGACAGCGGCTTCGGGAACCTCCTGGCACGGCAGCTGGACCGGCGGGGGCTGCGGGTCCTGGCCGCCTGCCTGAGCGAGGCTGGGGCCGCACAGCTGCGGGCGGCCACCTCCTCGCGGCTCCAGACTGTCCTGCTGGATGTCACCTCCAGCCAGAGCATCGCTGCCGCCACCGCCTGGGTCCGGGAGCGTGTGGGGGACCAAGGTAGGAGGGGGTGGACATCCCGCTGTCACCCCACCAGCCCTTCTCCCGTGTCACCCCCCCGTGCTGGCACAGCTGGGACAGGTGTGAGACCACGGAGCATCCCCAGGCTCACCCCATCCCCTCCCCAGGGCTCTGGGGGCTGGTGAACAACGCAGGAATTACCTTCCCCACCGCTCCGAACGAGTGGCTGACCAGGGAAGCCTTCTCCAAGGTGCTGGATGTCAACCTGCTCGGCCTCATCGAGGTGACTCTGAGCCTCCTGCCCCTGGTGAGACGGGCACGGGGCCGTGTGGTCAACGTGGCCAGTGTGATGGGCCGTGTCTCCTGTTTCGGTGGTGGCTACTGCATCTCCAAGTACGGCGTGGAGGCCTTCTCTGACAGCCTCAGGTATGGCATTGCCATCCCCCCGGTGCTCCCCTGGGCTCATCCAGCAGCCCCCGGCCCTTTCCTGCTGTGTTTTATGTGGCTCCCGATTACAACCTTCCCACAGACCTTGTGAAACCCCGACCCAGCCCCTTGTGGGGTGGGAACGTGGGCACGGCTTGAGCCGCGGTTGTGCAATGGGATGAAGGGTTTCAAAGGACTCCTGAACAAGGGCAAGGCTGCCCTGTGCCCTTGAGGGGGTGTTTGGGGAGGTCACAAGCTCCCCCCTCGCTGCCCCCCGCCCCTGCCCAGTTTGGGGTCGCAGCTCTGGCTCATGTCCCCCTTCGGGCAGGCGGGAGATGCGTCCCTTTGGGGTGCAGGTCTCCATCATCGAACCCGGCGGCTTCCAGACGGCAGTGGTTGATCCTGTGCCACTGGTGAAGGGCTTCAAACACTTCTGGGAGCGGCTCCCACCAGAGACCCAGGCAGCCTACGGCCACCAGTACCCCGAAACCTTTGAGTCTGTCCCCACCAGGGCACCATCACCCCCGGTGACCCCACCCTCACTGGACTGACCCCCCTTTTTCCCACCCAGATGCCAAGAGAACTGTCCTCATGTACCGCCTGTGCAGCTCCCTGACCCCCCCCTTTTTCCCACCCAGATGCCAAGAGAACTGTCCTCATGTACCGCCTGTGCAGCTCCCGCCTGTCCCCTGTCACCGATGCCATGACCCACGCCTTGCTGTCCCGCTGTCCCCGCAGTCGCTACGCCGCTGGTTGGGACGCCCGGCTCATCTTCCTGCCGCTCAGCTACTGCCCAACCTGGCTGACCGACACCGTCTTCGGCCTTTTCCATCCCACCCCGGCCTGCGGGACCCTCGCACGCCCCTAAGAGTGGCCACCGGAGAGGGGACACGGTGTCCCCGCTGTCCCTGTGCCCCCGTGAACGCGCTCAATAAAACTGGTGCCACACTGGGGTTTTTCGCGGTGGCTCCGGCCTGAGAGGTGTCCAGGGACCCCTTGACCTCGGTGTTGAGTGACCCGTCCCGTCGGGGGGTCCCGCGGCACGACCCCCGCTGCTGCTGCTCCCGGTACCCGGAGGAACAGCGTATATTCCAGGGATGCTCCGATCCGGCTGGGAAAGGCAGCGCGGTGTTTTTCCATCCCCTGGGCTCGTGGGCGGTGATCCCTGCGTCACTCATCGCGCTAATTAAGAGCTGATTAACCATCAGTAGCCGCGGGGCAGGTCCCTGGGGCTGGTGCGCTTTCTTGCGGCACCAGAGCAGCGTTTCGCCCCTAGCATGGGTAAAGGCTGAGCCCCCCCTGGACCGGGACCCCCGGGATGCGACGGGGGGGACGAGGGGGCTGAGGAGCTGCCGTGGGACGGAGGGGGACTCGGGCGAGCTGAGCTTGGCTCTTGGAGCTGCTTTCCCAGCCTGGGGAATCTTCTGCAAAACGCTTTATTCGGCTGAGCAAACCAGCACAGCCCCCCCAGCAGCCCCCACGCGTCACGTCCCGGGTGTCCCCAAGGGCTGGGATGCAGCGTGACGAGCCCACGGGAGGTGACACTGTGGCCTCGGCTGCACCTGCCCTGTGTCACCTGTGCTCACGTTCCACCGGCAGCATCCTGGGCCGGCACCAGTGGGAGAACTGCAGGTTTCTGGTGCTGTCACTGCCTGGAGCCCCCCTCTCCAGACCCTGAGGGAGGCTGGGGGCTCCTGGGCACACATTTGGGGTGCTGAGAGTCTCAGGCTGCCCTGAGCATTTTGGCAGGGATGGGGAGAAGGGGCTGAGCTGCTTGTCCTGCTCCCCCAGCTCAGCTGGCTTGGAAACACAACCAGCTCCCAGATCTCACCATTCCCACTAGGATCAGCAGCCCCTACACAATCCCTGAATGGTATCCAGGTCCTCCTTAATCCCAGAGCTCTGTGTGGAAGCTCCCTGACCTCTTAAATAGAACCAGCACAGGGTCTTACCCCCCTCGGAATGGGGATAAAACCACCCAGCCCCTCAGTGGCAGAGTGGCCCCTCACCCTCCTGGTGGTCTCAGCCGAGCCAAAATATGCCCAGGGTGAGCCCAAAGCTGCCAAGTTCCTGTTTGGAACCCCAACCCTGCGTCGTGTTAGGGCTGGTACCTGCACAGGGTCACCAGCCCTGGGCTTGTTGTTGTGAGACCCGACTTATCAGTGCCCTCGTGCTTCCCCACTCCGGCCGTGCCTTCCTTCCGAGCCAATTGTTGATCCCAAAGTCTTGTCTGCACTCGAAAAAGGAGATTTCCTGCAATTGTTTCGCAGGACTTGCAGCCCCATGCAAAATTTGCTGCCTATCAGCCCCCTTTGCAGCCCCAGGGCAAGGCTGGAGCTCCCTCCCTTCCCCTGCCGGAGCATGGGGCAATCACAGCTCTGTGATTAATTGCTGCCCGGCCAGAGGTCCTTCTGTGGCCACATCCATCTGCCACTGGCCCCTGTGGCAGCGCTGCCTGGGCAGGGAGTTCAGCTTTGAGCCCTTTTCCCCCCAAATAAAGCCCTGAGCTCCCCCCAATATCATGTGGCATCAGGGACAGTTGGTGGCACCTGTCCCATCACCCACCTTTGAGGCAGGACCTGGCCTGGAAGGATCCATCCCAGGGGATGCATTTTCCCTACAGCAGGATCCAGGCAGGATCCACCCCCGACCCAAGGGGGTGGCAGTGGAGGGGACCCTCAGGAAGCCTCGGGGACCCCCTTCCATCCCCAGGCACCTTCAGCTTCCACACTGACACCTGCCCGTGGCTTCCCCGCGCCAGTTCCCAGCAAAACCAAACGGGAGCTGAGCCCCGGGGCTGGAAATCCAGTCCAATGTCACCCACACTGGGCTGTCTCAGGATGTCGGACCACGATGGTCATTTCCTGCCGGGAAGCCGCCACCAAGCCCACCCCGAGCTCTGCTCTCCAGAGGAGCGGGAGCTGCGGAGCCGAGAGGATCACTGAGCTCCCGAGCAAACCCTGCACAGCCCTCGCCCTGCTGCTGGTGAGCCAACCTGTCCTTCCTCCTGCATGTCCCTCTGTCCCCTCTCTGGTCTGTCTGTCCTCTCTCCCATCCGTCTGTTCCCTCTGCCATCTGTCTGTCCCCTCTCCAGTTTGTGTGTTCTCTCTCCCATCCATTTGTCCCCTCTCCCATCCATTTGTCCCCTCTCCCATCCATTTGTCCCCGCTCCCATCTGTGAGTCCCCTCTTCCGTCCATCTGTCCCCTCTTCTGTCTGTCCCTTCTCCTCTCTGCCTGTCCCCTCTCCCATCTATCTGTGCCCTTTCCCATCTATGTGTCCCCCTCTCCCGTCCATCTGTCCCCTCTCCTGTCAGTGTGTCCCTTCTCCCATCTGTCTGTCCCCTCTCCTGTCAGTGTGTCCCCTCTCCCGTCAGTGTGTCCCCTCTCCCATCCGTCTGTCCCCTCTCCCGNCCTCCACCTGTCCCCTTTCCCATCCATGTGTCCCCTCTCCCATCTGTCTGTCCCCTCTCCTGGCAGTGTGTCCCCTCTCCCCTCTGTCTGTCCCCTCTTCCGTCCATCTGTCCCCTCTTCTGTCTGTCCCTTCTCCCCTCCACCTGTCCCCTTTCCCATCCATGTGTCCCCTCTCCCATCTGTCTGTCCCCTCTCCTGTCAGTGTGTCCCCTCTCCCGTCAGTGTGTCCCCTCTCCCATCCGTCTGTCCCCTCTCCCGTCCATCTGTCCCCTCTCCCATCTGTCTGTCCCCTCTCCTGTCCATCTCTGCCCAATCCCCCCAGCCCCTCAGGACCCACAGCACGGAGAGGGTGGGACATCCAGGAGTCCCAGGGATGGCAGGTCCAGCCTCTCCAGGGTTTTGGGGGCGGGTGGGTGTCAGCCCATTGTCACAGGGATGTCACTCTGGTGTGGCACAGCTGGCTGTGCTGGGACCAGAGCTCTCCACTTGAGGCAATAAAAGGATGTTGAGGTCAACTGCATTTCCCTTAACTTTATAATTTTGTCACCTACTTGGAAGTCCCGACGGCTCCTGGCAATGCAGGTGCCAGAAAGGCAGAGCCAGTGAGGGACTGAGCTCGGAGGGCTTGGGAGGAAAATGGGGCTTTTCCCACTGAAACAGAGGCTGGGACAGTCACCAGATGTCACCCTGTGCTCAATGACCTGCCCACGCCCCAGGCCAGGCTGTGGGACAGGGGACAACCACCCTGGCCAGTGCTTGTGGCTGGCATTTAGTCTGGGGTGTGAGGGCATCACCTGGGCAGACACATCATCTTCTGATATAGGGAGTCACCATAGGAGTAAAAATTGGGTTGCAGACCCCCAGAAGGGTCTTTCTGAGCCCCACACAAGGACTAAACTCTGCATTTTCAGGCTCTCCAGGTCAGTGCTCTCCCTTTCCCTGCAGCCACCAGGATGGCTGAGGTGACCACGACCCCCCCTGAGACACACACGGTCCCGAGCGAGTACGGGGACTACCACAACTGGTCCGAGCTGTTCCACCTCCTCAACCACACCTACACCTACTGCGAGTTCAGCCTGGACGAGAACGTCAAGCGGGTGATCCTCTTCATCCTCTACCTCGTCATCTTCGTGGTGGGCTTGGTGGAGAACCTCCTCGTCATCTGGGTCAACTGGCAGACACGGGGCAACAAGAGCTTGGTCAACCTCTACATCCTCAACATGGCCATCGCCGACCTGGGGGTGCTGCTCTCGCTGCCCATCTGGATGCTGGAGGTGATGCTGGATTACACCTGGCTCTGGGGCAGCTTCCTCTGCCGCTTCACCCACTACTTCTACTTCGCCAACATGTACGCCAGCATCTTCTTCCTCACCTGCCTGAGCGTGGATCGCTACGTGTCCCTCACCAGCTCCTCTCCCTTCTGGCGCCGGCACCAGCACCGAGCGCGCCGCGTGGTCTGCGCCTGCAGTTGGGTCCTGGCCGCCTCCATCCCCATCCTGGAGGTCACCCACATGCAGCTGGTCAACACCGGGGAGCCCGTCTGCATCTTCATGGCCCCCTTTGAGACCTACGACGAGTGGGCTCTGACGGTCAGCTTGGCCACCACCACCATCGGCTTCCTCATCCCCTTCCCCGTCATCGCCGTTTTCAACGTGCTCACCGCCCGGTTCCTCCGGCGCACCAAGCCCGACAGCCGGAGGCACTGCCTGCTCATCTACGCCTACATCGTGGTCTTCCTCCTCAGCTGGCTGCCCTTCCACGTCGTGCTGACGCTGCTCACCCTCGACGGCAGCCACATCATCCTCAACTGCACCTTCGCCCACTTCCTCTACTTCTTCTACGACATCATCGACTGCTTCACTCTGCTCCACTGCGTCGTCAACCCCGTCCTCTACAACTTCCTCAGCAAGAACTTCCGCAGCAAACTCATCTCCGCCGTGGTCAGGTACATCCCCAAGGACCACCAGAAGGGTGCTGGCAACTCCTCCTCCACCACACAGCACTCCATAGTCATCTCAAAGGACAACAACCCTCCCAACTAAGGCGGGGTTGGACTCTCCCAAACCCCACGGAAGGAGCAAGAGCTCCCTGGGGACGGTGGGGTTGGTTTTCGTGGTGATGGGGAGACACTTTGCTTCGACACAGCCTCTCTTGGCCAGGCACCTCCCGTAGCAGGACAGGGTGCCAGGCACGAGGTGAGGTGGTGCAGGAGGGATGGACAACTTGCCTCTGAAGGGCTGCTCTGTCAGATTTATTTAGCTAAAGGAAGAATCAGGGAAAGATTTGACCCCCATCCCCCTTGAGCTGTGGGGTTGGGGTGCATGATCTGCCCCGTCACGGGTGTTTCTGCACTCCCAAATTGTCACTGTCACCCCAAGAGGGAGAGAGGGAATCGCCCCTTTGGAACCCAAACCCCCCTCCCCACCCCCAGCAACGTCCAGAGCCTGATTTTGGAGAGATGAAGGTGAGGCAGCCGTGGGAAGGCACAGAGCTCAGGGGAGGGATGATTCAGATTCGAGATCAGTAACTCCTTGATAGCAATTCTGCAAACCCAGCAGTCAATGAGTGATGGTTAAACTGGGTTTGACTGGGCAGGGCTGCTCCAGACTAAGGGGAGGGAGCTGGGGTGGGTTCCCAGTTTGGGTTCCCCGTTGGGGTCCCCCATCCCATCAATCCAGTCTCCTCTGGAGCATCCCCTGGCAGGTTTTTAAGGTCACTTGGTGCATTTCATGACAGCATCAGGCTCTTCCCCTTCCATCCACGTCCCCGTGGGAGTTCACCACGTGCAGAAACCCTTGTGCAGTGCAAGGAACTGGAGCATCTGGAGAAAGTTCATCCTCCTCTGGAATCTGATCCCAGTCACGTGCCGGGGGGTCAAGCCCTTGGAAGGGGAAGGTGACAGAGCGACAGGCACCGGGGGCCATAAATCTACCCAAGGCCTTGAGCTGCTGGAGGAACACACCAGGAAAAAAGCCAAGCATAAGCAGTTCCCTCTCAGGGATGCTGCAGGCAGAGGGTGGAGGGGGCAGCAGGATGTTCTGGGAGAAGTTCAGGGAGTTGTTTCGGATATGGGGTTATCAAGGGGCTGATTGGGAAAGCTCTGCCAGTTCCAGGGGTCCTGGGATGGGGTAAATCCCTAAATACACCCAGGGTTCCTTCTGCAGGGATGTTCCTTGGTACTCCTGGGGATGCCAGCACTGAGGGAACAACCCAAATTGGTGCCTTACACAGGAATATTGGGAAGGCAGCAGCTCCCTCATCACAGCAATTCCCTGTCCAGGGCAGCAGCTCAGGCAGTTCCCCTCCCTGAGGGCTCTGAGACCCCTGGGGGCTGTGAGACCCCTGGGTTGAGGCTGAACTTGGCACCTGCAGGACTCCAGCACCTTCATTTCCTGATCCCAAAGTCTCCCTGGGCTTCCCTGTGCTGATTCCCTGCTCCTTCCAAGGTAGAAATGCCCAACAAACACACACCACAACAAACCACTCGGTGTGTGACATAACCAGGACCGCAATATATTCAATTTCAAGTTACTTACACGTGTAAAATTTGGTATTTGACCTATTAAACTTTATTTTTATCTCTCTTAATCTACCTGCAACTTTGTCCATGGATCTCAGGGTCAGAGTGGCCTCAAATAATCCACCACCCAGCCCCTCATGATGACCCAGGCTGACCCCTGCAATGCTTCCATCACCTCTAGGACACACCAGCCCCACCAGTGGCTCCTTTACCCTCCAGACCACCCACCCAACCCACTCAATCAGTGCCCTTCCAGTGCCCACCACCACCACCAGCTCAGCCAGCAGCTCCCAGTATAGCTGGGGTTGGAAAGGGACCTCTGGAGATCATCCACTCCAACCCCTGGGCAAGGTAGGGTCACCTGGAGCAGGTGACACAGGAATGTCTCCAGGGAGGGAAACTCCACGCCTTTCCCATTCCAGTGCTCTGCCTCCTCCATGGAAAGTTCTTTCTCACGTTGAGGTGGAACTTCTTGTGGTTAATTTATGGCCATTGCTCCTTGCTCTGTCAACTGGGCACCACTGAAAAGTCTGGCACCCACCTTTGAGATATTGTTATGGATTGATGAGATCCCCTTTCAAATGAGATATTCATATGGATTGAGGAGATCCCCTCAAATCAGATATTTATATGGATCGATGAGATCCCCTCTCAAATGAGGTATTTATATGGATTGATGAGATCCCCTCTCAGCCTTCTCCAGACTAAGCAGGCCCAGCTCCTGCTGTCTCTCCTCATCAGAGAGATGCTCCAGAGCCCTCATCACCTTTGTGGCCTCCTCTGGATCCTCTCCAGCAGCTCCTTGACTTCCATAACCCAGCTCCCAGCCCATGGAGCTCATTCCCAGTGACCACAGTGCTGGAAAGGTCACATCCAGGCACCCCAACCCTGGGATTCCCTAAATGTGGAGGGCTCTGCTCCCATCCTGCTGCTCAGCCCTCCCTCCTCCCATCCCTGGATCCCACAACCTGTTGCCCTGTGCCACTCAACGAGGAAGAGCCCTGGAGCAGGACCAGGAATCCTGCTGAGCACAGCAGGGGGACAGGATACTGGGATGGCCTCACGTGTTTCCCGGGCATTCCCGAGGAGATGGGAACGAGTTTGATGAAGGAGCAGCGACAAGAGGTCACCATTTTCCGTTTTATTATTCTAAATAAAAACCACACTTTGTGCTGAACAATGGAGTAGAAAAGAACCCGATGTACAACGATTTTAGACATCTACCATTTGGGGGAGGGGGGGGAGAGTTTACAAAATATACAAAACTTTACAGCAAATAGATAGTAAACACTTAAATAGCAGGAGGTCAGTACCTACGATTAACTTAACGAAAAGGTTAGACAGCAAATTCAACTGTTGCTCTTTCTTCTGCTCCCTTGCTCTGAGGAGAGACCTGGATCTGTTGAGAACAGGGAAAATGAACTTGGTGTTGGGGATGGGAGTGAGTTGGGGCTCAGAGCAGGTCCTGGGAGGGGATTCCCTGTCAGGGCTCTCTGGGAGGGTCCCTGACCCAGCATTTCCTCTCTGCATCCCCCTCTCCTACCCCAGGGCCCCAGAGCACTTGGCAAACACCTCAGGCTGCCCCAGGGGAGGTAGGTTGGTGTCCCCAGTGTCCCCAGAGGGGAGTGGGGACAGGAGAGAGCAGGTTTGCTCACAGTGGTGGAGCAGGAACAGAATCAGGCACGAAGCCACTGGCCCAGCTCTCCCAGCACGGAGCTGGGTGTGGAACTGGAGCTGCCAGCCAGACTTGGGGACAGGAATCACAGGGGTGACATCCCTGCCACGCTCTGGAGGCTCTGGGAGGCCCACTCAGGTCTCTGCCCCTTTGGAATCCCCCCCAAAGAGGAGCAGTGGCAGGTCCAGAGCTGTCCCCATGTCCCCTCTGCTGCTGATTTTGGGATGTTCCACATGGGAATGATCCATTACACCCCAGGCAAGCAGAAATTCCAGGGATTGGAGCTGGTTCCTGCTTTCCCCCCAGGGCCAGTTGTGCCTGTGAAGTGTTTCAGTGTAAAAGCTTCTCTTTTTGGTTCATGTGCACAAAAGGCTTTTGCTTCACAGCTTATTGAGATCTGGGGCTGCAGGTGCTGTGCCCCAACCCTTCCCAAAGCTCACCACAGCTTCTGGAACATTCCAGGATGGTCTCAAGGCTCTTCCAGCCTCAGATCTGTCCCTCACATCCTTCATCACCACCTCCATCCCTGTCCCTGTCCCGAGCCCAAAAGCCCTGAGTTCTGTGCTCGAGGGGACCCTGTGAGAGCACGAGGTGGCACTGGGTGACCTCCAGTGGTCCCTTCCAGCCTCAACCATCCCATTATTCTGAGAGATAAACCCCAGAACCCAAAGAGCAGCTCAGAGGAGCCCCTGTTGAAGCCTCCCACCATTCCCAGAGCCCCCCATTTCCCAAACCAATACTTTCCTTTGCAAAACTCAATAACACTCAGCTAAACACGGCCCTGCAACGATCCCAAACCATGAGAGTTGGGAACTCCAACTCTCCAACTCCAACCCTGGAGTTGGGAACCCGGAGCTGCAGCAGCCAGGCCAACCCAGGGCTGAGCTTTCCTTTCCAAGCCCAGGCTCCAGGCACCCTCCCTGCTCCTGGAGGTAGGTCTGGGTACCACGGCAGGTACCACCACCCTCATTTTACAGATGAGGAAACTGAGGCAAAGAGGTGAAGTGACTTGCCCAAGGCCACGGCAGAGTTGGGGGAGCGACTCCCATGGGATGTCAGCCCCTGCCATGGGATGTCCCTTCCCAGGGAAGGGGCAGCAAGGGTGAGTTCCCAGGGTTTGCAAATCACTAGTTCAGTTCAGCTTCGTTTAGTTGAGTAACAGCAAGACTTGGCAGGAGCGCAGGGGCCGAGCTGCGACCACCGAGGCTCGAGCGCTTCCTGTTTGTGAGGTAGAATTGAGTTCCCGAAGGGCAGCCCGAGCTGGGAATTCTCTGTCCCTCCCCACCCTCTGCCCTCAGCAGGAGAACATGGGAAAAAGCCAATTCCCACCCTTCCTGGTGTAAACACAGTCAGCACGGGCTCAGCTCGCCGGTGTGGCCGGGGGAGACCCCCAGGAGTGCCCAACGTGGGGCTGGGAGAGTCCCCCATGCCAAGGGATGCCCAACACACACCCAGGAGAGATCCCTGTGCCCAGGAGAGCCCTCCATGCTGAGGAGCACCTGGCACACAGCTGGGAGAGCCCCCCATGCCCAGGAGAGCTCCCTGTACACAGGAGAGCCCTGTGTGCCCAGGAGTGCCTGGCACAAAGCTGGCAGAGACCCCCATGCCCAGGTGAGCCTGCCCATGCTCGGGAGAGCCCCTTGTGCTCAGAAAGGCCTGGCACAAGGCCAGGAGAGCCCCCCCGTGCCCAGGAGAGCCCCCTGTGACCAGAAAGGCCTGGCACAAGGCCAGGAGAGGCCAATCTGAGGTCTCCAGCAGCTGCCACAGCTCCCCCACTCCATGAGCAAACTCACATCTCTCCACCAACACACATTTGCCACCAGACACATCCAGGACGTGGCAGGGGGGATCCCTTCAGCAGGAGAAGGGTCCTCCAAGGTACCTTCCAGGGAGTTAAGGCAACAGCTTCATCAGCCCCTGGACACGGCGTGGGGCCGAGGCAGAGCAGAGCCAGGACATTCCAGCCCGCTCTCCATGGCCACCACCAACCACCTCCCAGGGCACACGGACCTGCTTCCCCTCCCTCTCCAGTCCAGCAGCTCCTCCAGCAGCTCCTCCTCTGCTGGGGCTCTGCAGGGAGGTTGTGTCACTCCTTCATCTCCTCCTCAGGGTGAGTGGTGTGTCACAGCCATGGCAGGGGAATCTGGGAATGTCCCCTCCTCGTTCCTTCCAGAACACTCACACCATTCCTGCTCCTCTCCCTGGTGACCCAGTGGTGGCCAATTCCAGGACACACTTTGCCCATCTTCTGGCAGTAGCAGCAGAACCCCAAGGGATGCCCAGAATGTCTTATTTTTTTCTCCTTTTTTTCTTTTTTTGTTCCTTTCCTTTGAGTCCAGCACCTGCTCTGGCTCCGTCCCTCTCCACTGAGGTCAGGTGTGAAAATCTTAGCAGCATCAGTTTGTGGACAAGCTCAGGGTTAGCCTGGTCGAGTGGGCTAAAAGGTTCAAAAAAATAGACTCTAGACTCAAAAACTAGTGAGAAATACTAAAAACACAGAACTCGATGGCCTCTAACAGGACCAGAGGTAAGTAAACACGACAGACTCCTTGAAACACTGATGGACCTCACGTGCTGTTAATTTGTACAACGCCACCAATCTAAAAAAAGCCCTAGACAGGCCCCCAAAAAAATTAAAATCAAACAAACAAAAAAAAAAACAACCAAAAAGGAGACTTCCATCCATGATGCCTGACCGTGAAATAAAAGAAACGACACTTTTTTTTTCCACAGCTCCCGTGACGAATCCTCTCTCCTCCTGCCCCCATCAGCTATCCGTGTTCTTCTCGGCCTCTTTGGAATGGATGATGTACATGAAAGTCTGTTCGATGGTGAAGTCCGGGGGCAGGCTGCCCTTGTGCACCCCTATGTGCTTGCTCATGAGGTTGAGCGTGGAGCTGTAGTGGCCACACACGGTGCAGCGGTACATGAGGGCCCCCGAGTGCGTCCTCAGGTGGCACTTGATGGTGGAGCGGCCACGGAAGAACTTGTGGCACACCTTGCACTGGTAGGGCTTCTCGCCGGTGTGGATGCGCCGGTGGTAGTTGAACTCGCTGGTGTGGGCAAACCTCTTGCCACACACCTTGCAGCTGTACTTGCTGTTGCCAGGCTGGCTCTGCAGCGCCAGCTCTTCGCTCAGGAACTCCTCGGGCAGTTTCCTCTTGGGCAACCCTTGGGGTTGGAGCCGCTCCCCGAATCCCGCCCGGATGTCCAGGCTGCCCCCGCACTTGTGCTGGCTGACGTGGTACCGGTAGGCAGCTTCCAGCTTGAAGCTCTGGCTGCAGAAGTGGCACTGGAAAAGGGCCTCCTCCACGTGCTGGTGCACGGCCAGGTGCTTCTCCAGGAGCTGCCGGTCCACGAAGCTGTTGGCACACACGGAGCAGGAGAAGACGGAGATGCCCAGGTGGGACAGGGTGTGCCACATCAGGCTGCAGAGGCTCAGGTGCTTCTGGTCGCACACACCGCACGTCTGGCTCTTCAGGTTCACGTGCTCCAGGAGGTGGGTCCGGACCGTGTGGAAATCCTTGGCCAAGGGCTTCCCACAAGCAGCACAGGCCAACTCAGGGCCAGGCCCACCCCCAAACACAGCCACCTTCCCAGGCAGGGGGTCGCTGGGGTGGACAACGACGTTGTTGTCGAAGACCCCGTCCCGCCGGTGAAGCGTCAGCTGCCACTGCGTGAAGAACTTGGTCTCGCACATGTCGCAGGAGAAGAGGAAGATGCCGATGTGGGACAGGACGTGAGTGACCCTGGAGTTGCGGTCCTGGAAGTGGGTCTCGCAGACCTTGCAGTTCCCGGTGAGCAGGTCCACATGGTCCCTGGCGTGCTGGCGGATCAGCTGGATGTTGGGCTCCAGCACCTTCTTGCACACCTGGCAGGGCATGGCCTTGCTGTCCCGGCCGTCGCTCTCGAAGGCCAGTTCCTCCTCGCTGTCATCGCTCAGCTCAATCACCTCCTCGGACGGGCCCAGCTCTTCTCCAGCATCCTCAAAATGCAGCTCAGCCTCTCCCAGATCCTCCAGCTGCAGCTCATCCATCTGCTCGAAGCCCTGCTCTTTGGAGTGGTCACTGTTGCTGGGGCAGGAGTTGCTCCCCGTGGACACATCCAGGGATGGATCAGTGGGGAAGAAGCCGCCCTTTCCGTAGTCACCGTTGCTCTGGGCCTTGTACTGGGGGCAGGAGCTGCCCGTGGTCTGTGCCACGACATTCCCACCAGGCTGGGCCCCCAGAGCCGTGGCTGGAGCAAACTGCCCCGGATCCGACTCCTGCTCCGTCTTGGGAGGCTGCTGTGGATGCATCAGGGGAAGAGACTGGCTGGCTTCACCCACAGGGTTCCTCTCATCCTCTTTGTAGCCACCTGACACATCCCCATGCAGGATGTAACTCCTCTCGGGGCCGAAGTGCTCCGCACCGCTCCGGATGTCCCCCAAGGAGTGGCTCTGCTCTGAGGACGTGCTGCTCAGGGGCCCTGCCCGGCCTTCCCCCACGGCCAGGGCGGGCTGCTTGGTGATGGCTGAGCTCTCCAGGTCGGGGAAGGTGGAGTGACAGGCCTGCAGCAGGTCCTCCATGCCCAGCCGCTCGGCCACCTCGTAGATGACGCCCACGTTGATGAGGTCCGTGAAGAGCTCCGAGGTGTACACGAAGCTCAGGATCTTCTCGAAGTTGGCCGGCGTGATGAAATCCACCACGTAGGTCCTGGCAGTGTCCAGCCCCGTGTTCAGGAAGAGGTTCTGGAAGTAGCCAGCAGCACAGGCCAGCACGGCCTTGTGAGCGGCGAAGGAGCGGGAGCCCACCAGGATGGTGACGTCGCACATGGTCTCGGAGAGCCGGCACTTGTTGAGTTCCTTCAGCAGGTTGTTGGGGTGGTTGGTGCTGTGCAGCTTGATCCTCATGCCCATCTTAGCAGCTGCTCAAGAGTCCCTTCTCCTGGTCAGCTTGGCCTTTACACCCTCATCAGTGGTGGGAGCAGGAGGTGTTGGGCAGCCAGGAATGGCAGGGCAAGGGGCTCTGGAGGGGGGGAATACAAAGAATGTTATCATTTGACAACCCAAGGGACACCACTCTGGTCATACCTGCCACTTTCCACCTTGTGGATGAGCTACAGGGCAGCTGCTCAGCTGGAGATGGACTAAACCTGCCTTGTCACCTCACAGAACGACTTTTTGGGAAGGGAAAGGACAGATGCACAAAGGAGCAAACTCAAGACAAAAAGACACTGGCTCTGTCAGAGGCAGCCTGAAGGTCCCGCTGCTCTTTGGGCAGGGATGGAGCTTCTGCTGACTGGGAAACCCAACCAGAGCCTGTTCCAGCCATCCCTGAGCCAAGGACGAGGCTCCTCTCCAGAGCGATGACACTCAGGTGTCACTCAGGCCTGAGCGTGTCCTTCCAGCTTGTCCCGCTGCCTCTGCCACCCTGTCCTGCTCACGGATGCTCTGGCAGCTCTTGGGACCCCACAACTTACCCAGGTGAGCTCTACCCCTAATTCCCAACCTTCTCCTTCATGGGATGGGGACCAGCGAGCCCAAAAAGCAGCAGAGAGCTGGAGTTTGGAGGGGACAGGAGGGGACGGGGCTGCTCCTGCCCCAGCTCCAGGGAAAGCTCAAGGGGGCTGAGCATGGACCGTCCCCCCCCGGCAAAAGCCACGGGTAGATGGGGAGGAAGAGAAGGATGAGACAGGGAGGGGATGGGACAAGGGAGAGGGGATGGGACAGGGAGAGGGGATGGGACAGGGAGAGGGGACAGGGAGAGGGGATGGGACAGGGAGAGGGGATGGGAATAGGGA
>WBMV01003426.1:97833-112096 GCA_013396655.1 Campylorhamphus procurvoides
CAGTCCCGGGGTCCCACCCCCCCTCCACCCCATCCTTAGGACTGTGTGGTGTCTTTTTAGAGCATTAGCGACTCTTCCTTTGTACCGTGTACAGTAGATTATTTATTTTGTTATTTTGGAATAAAACTTTATTTTATGGCTTATCTTCCTGCTCCCCGCTCCAGCCCGGGGTGTGTGGGGTTGTGGTGTGGGGTATGCGGGATTGTTGGACGGCTCAAAACCCCAAAGCAAGCGCTGACTGCGGGGGGTGCGAGGGGCCCGCGTTCCTTTCCACGGGGGTCCCGGTGTCCCCNGCCCCGGCCGGGCGCTGTCATCCCAGCGAGCCTCCCCCAGCCCCCAGCAGGAGGGGTTGGAATTGGGGTACCCGCTGTGCTGCGGGGGGGGCGCGAAGGGGGGGAACAGGGGCACCTCCTGCAGGAACTGGTCCAAGTCCGAGCCGGACGGCGTCTCCATGCTGGGTGACATCCTGGGGACAGAGGGAGCAGGGAGATATGGGGGTATTGGGGGGGGCTTCCCCCGCTGACCCCCCTCCCCTCATGCTTACCACCGTGGGGGGCTCGGCAGGGGTGCATCCACCACCTCTGGGAATGGGGGCAGCTCGGGCATCTCCTCATCCTGCAGCGCCGAAGAGGGACCCCCGGACAGCAGCTGGGAGGGTTCCCCGGGCATGTACTGGTTGGGCATGAAGGGTCTAGGGGGGCAAAGAATCAAGGTGGGGCTGGGGTACCTCCCTGCCTGCAGGGCACTCACCAGCCCCAAGGCATGGGGGGCAGTGCTTGGTTTGGGGTGGCTGGTGTGGGTCTCCTCCAGGGAGCACAGAGCACTGGGAGCACTGGGAGCACTGGTCAGCTGGGGATGGTCCCTCCAGGTCTGTGTGGCCAGGATGGGGTGGGGGAGAAGGGGGTGCAGGGTAAGGTGCCCCCCTCCAGCCCTGTGCCATGACTTACCCAGGGTTCCTGAAGGTGGGGTCTTGGCAGTGGGGCAGCGTGGGGTCCATGCCCAGGGAGGGGGAGAGCATTGGGGGCGTCCTGTGGGGAGGGGAACACTCAGAAGGGGGGGAACACCCCCTGGACCTGCCTGGGGGGCACAGGGGGGGCTCACCATACCCCTCCTCACCCCCTGCCCCATCCCTGCTCCTACCTGGGGAAGGGGGAGCTGAGGCTGTCGGGGACCACCATGCCGATGCTGCTCATGGGGCAGCCCGTGGGGACGGGCTGGGGGCAGAAGGGAGTGGGGGGGCTGCAGTGCAGACACCAAGGGGTTCAGATTGAGGGGGGGGCTCTGCCACAGCCCCCACCCCTCACCCCAGCAGGTCTGCCCCTGCCCAGGGTGGGCACTCACCACAGGAGGGGCTGCAGGCTCTCGGGGTGCAGCTCAGACTGAAGCATGGGTGGGTGGAACACCTGGGGGGCCTTGGGGGGAGCCCCCATGGTGCTCAGGGGCTGCTGGTCCCTGCAAAAAGCACATTGTGCCCATCAGCACTGCCAGCTCCAGGCTCCAAAGGGGCTCCAAAGGGGCACATGTGCCAGTGGGTGTGCCCAGGGAGTGGTGGGCACACAGATGTGCCCCAGCACAGCTCGGGGTGCCCACGGGGGGCTCCTCGCTCACCAGCACAGCCCTGTTTTTCCTGGTCAGGGATCCCCCCACCCAGGGGGATGCTCAGGCTGGCTGGGATTCTGTGCAAGCCCTGGCCCATGTGGCACCTCTGGCACGGCCCAACCATGGCCTCGCCCTCACCTTTCGCTTTCCACCGTCATCTTGATGGCAGTGGAGACGTAACCCCGGCCATCCTTGCCCATCTGCTCTTCTGCTCAGGGAGGAGAAGCATCTGTGAGCCACCAGCCCTGCCATGCCCTGCCAACCCTCTCTGCCAGCACTGGCCACCCCCACAAGACCTGGGTGAGACCCCAGACCCCCTCCCAGCATTGCTGGGGTGCAGAGGGGCAGCTCACAACGCCCCCCACTCACTGTTGTAGTGGCTCCCAAACGCCTGGTCCTTGGGGATGTTGGGGTAGAGGTTGCGGAGCTGCCCCAGGTCCCGGATTCGGTCGCCGAGGGAGCGGATGGACAGGTCCTTGGCGGAGAAGGGCTGGATGTTCTCCACTTGGCTGGAGCCTGAGTGAGTGGAGACACAACACCAGGCTCCAGCACCTTGTCCCTGTGCCAGTGGACACCCCCAGGCCATGAGGACACCCCTCTCCACAGCACCCAACCCCCCGTCTCACCATCCTTGCCCCGCATGACGTAGGCGATGGTGACGCCGCCGATCTCGGAGTCGCTGAAGCGGAGCAGGAAGGTCCCATCCGGCTCCGTGCTCAGCAGTTTGCAGACAAACTGCTTGCTGATGAAGCCAGTGATGAGCCTAGAGGGGTGGACAGAGGGGAAAGTGGGGCCAGGACCACCCCAGGGTGCCAAAGTGGCACAGGACCCCCCAGTCCCAGTCCCAAGGAACCCACCTGTCTGACCAGTAACTTTTGAGGCATCTCTTGGTGAGGTCGAGGACTCCATCAAACCACTGCCAGAAGGTGAATCCCCGACCAGGGAGGATCTCCTGAGGCAGAGAGAGGCTGTGAGGCCCCCCAGGGCCACACAGGCCCCTGCCCACCCTGGCCAGCCCTCCCAGTTACCTTGTTGAACTGGGTCCAGGAGACACTGCGGCTCTGGAAGTCCTCGGGGCTGGCACTGTGGTCATTGAAGATCTTCTGGGCCAGGAAGAAGTAGTGATCCCTGAGGAGCCCTTTGGTGGTCTGCACCTCTGCCATGAACTTCAGGTTCAGGGTGTCACACATCTTCTCCCAGGGCACCCGCTCGGCCACGATGAAGGGCACACGGTCCTACGGCCAGGTAGGGGGGCATCAAGGACAGGACTCCCGCTTGTCCCCTGCTGGATTTGGGGCTCCAAATCCAGCTTGCAGCTGTTCCCCCAACTCCAGAGCCCACCCAGCCCCAGGTCCCAGCTCCTTCCCTCCCTCTCGTGGCACTCACAATCTCAGAGAAGGCATTGTCCCACAGTACGGTGGCTTTGGCATTGTTGTCCTGGTTCCCGTGGACGATGACCACGATGGGCAGAGACAGGACCTGGGGGCAGCGAGTGGCCCCTCTCAGCCCCTCAAGCCCAGCATGGGTGTCCCACAGGGGAAGGCTCAGCACCCTCAGCCCCATCCCCTGGGAGAGGGGCTGGTACCTGGAGGTGGATGGAGGCGTTGCTGGGTGTCAAGGTCACCATGGTGCTGAACAGGACGGCGCATTTCTCCTCCGTCACCGACTCGGAGCCCTTCCTCTCACAGCGCTTGATCTTCTTCAGCAGCTGGGGAGTGAAAGCTGAGCATCACCAGCCTTGGGACCCCCCAAAAACCCACTGGAGCCTCCAGCAGAGCCCCCAGTTCATCCCCTCGCTGGTGGCACTCACCACATTCTTAAAGTTGGCGCAGCAGGTCCCACTGGTGGGGTTGGTCTCCAAGGCCACCACGTTGTGCACGATCTCCCCCGTGCTCTCGCTGGGCAGAGAAGGAGGTCAGGGGGGTTTGGTGGTGGGGCAGCCCCCTCGCCCCCACGCCAGGTGCTCACCTGAGGGTGTTGCTGCAGGTGCTGAGCGCCAGCTCTCGTGCCTGTTTCTCCGTGACCATGTCAGCCCTCACCATGTAGGGCTTGGGCGCTGCCTTCAGGAGCCGCGGGCCCAGCAGGAACCGCACGCTCGCCTGGAACTTGGTCTGGGTCTTCAGCACCTGCGGGGGCTGCTTCTCCACCAGGAAGGAGCTGGGGGGACAAGAGGACGTCGTGGCACCTGGGGTGATGCCCTGCCAGCTCTGCCACCTCCAGCCCCATCTTGCCCACCACCACTGTGGTCCCTCAGCCCATCATTACCTCTTGACCAGGCTGGACAGCACCTCGTTGAAACGTTCCAGCAGGCGGGGCAGCAGCTCAGGCCCCAACTCTGAGCTTGCCACCATCACCTGCTGCTGCAGCTGGAAGTGAACCTCGACCAGGTCCTCACACCTGGAGAAAGGGGGACCCTCAGCACCAGACCACCACTCAGCCAAAGCCACTTGGGTTCTGGTCAAGAGCCCCTTGGGTTCCAGGGTTCCCACCCTGTCCCCCCTCACCTCTTCTGCAGCGGTGCCAGGTTCTCCTCAAAGACAGCCCCATTCCCTGCCAGCTGCTGTTGCCTCTTCCAGATCTGGATCCTCTTCAGGACCCACTGTTTGACCTCCTCCAGCTCCTTCACAGCCTCCAGGATGAGGGTGGGCAGCTCCTGGGGGGCAGTGCCAGGCGTGGGGCTCTGCTTGGCACCATCCTGCCCCAACCCCTTGCCCGCAGGGTTGTCCTGGAGTGCCTGGATCTCACGGACACGGTGCTGGAGCCGCTGCAGCACCACACCAAACTTCAGCTCCTCCTGCCGCCGGCGGAAGCTGAGGGGCAGGTGGTGGTCCTGGGGCAGGGCAGAGAGGGGTCAGTGGGGTCTGTGGTCTGCCCTGTGCCCCGGGGCACCCGGGAGGGGGGCATGGACCACCCACCCGCTTGAGCACAGCAGCCTTCTCGCCCTCCAGGACGGCTCTGAGCACGGCCACCAACCGCAGTGGGTCCCGGCGATAGGTGTTCTGGGGGCAGCCAAAAGTGGGGGGTCAGGGGGGGCAGGACACGTGCCCCCCATCCCTCCCACCCCAGCCTCTTCCCACAACACCAGGCTGAGGTGACCCGGGGGTTCCACGACCACCACGGAGCTGATTTCCAGCTTGAAAACCACTTTAAACTGTGCATCGAGTCACAGAATATCTGGAACGGGAGGGACCTCAAAGATCATTGCTCCAACTCCATGTTTTGTATGAAAGGCAGAAGAATAAACTTCAAATTAAAACCAAACCAAAGCAAAGACAAACCAAAGGAATTCTCCATCTCTTTGAGCATCTGCTCGAGCCTCACCAACCCAACACCTGGGAGAGACTCTTGGGCTGCCCTGGGAGGATCAGAGCTTTCCACTGAAAACAAGGAGAGGAATTCCCCTGCTGGCTCCGGCTCCTGCGCCCCCTGCCAGCTCCTCCGGCCTTCACGCATTTCCCAAATTAGCTACTTCCCGAAACAGCAGCAGAACAGAGCAGAGAACAGCCCTGGTGTGCTCGGGGGGTTCCTGTCCTGCTGGGAGGCAGCTCTGCCACACACCCCCAAATCCCTGGGGGTCTGGATGGGGGTCACTGGCAGCCCTGAAGGCTCTTCCAGGGAAAATATGGGATTCAAGGTGCAGAACGGCCAGGTTTTGGCTCCCACCTGCACCCCTGGCCCTGTGGTTACCTGTCCCACTGCCCATGGCAGGACAAGGAGCAGGGAACAGCCCAGCCAGGCATAGAAAAACCAAGGTTTGGGGTTTCAGGATGAGGGTTGGAGAGAGGAGGGAACACAGACATGGGAGGACAGCTCTGCTTCAGCAGAAGCAGAAACATCTGCTTGTTTCCTACAGCCATGGCAAAAAGCAACAGTCTTGTGTTGGAAAAGTCACCCCTTTCCCCAGAATTTGTGACTAAAGCTGATCCCTTCCCAAATGTTGGATATTAAAAAGGTCTGTTACCCAAAAAGCAGAGTTTTCAACCAGAACAGGGCTCTGGGAGCAAGTCCTACTCAGCCCTGGTAGTCCAAACTGCACTGGCTGCAGAGGGGGGATAAATCAGAGGGTGGGAGAGGAAAAGAGCAATTCCAACAGCCTTGGTAAGAGAAGCAGCCCCAAAAATGAAACCCAGGAAGAAAGGCAGCCCTACACAGAACAGAGGAAGGAGAAATCAGATGCTCGAGTAGAAAATGGGGAACATCTGGTGAGGTGGCCCCCGGTGCCGACAGCTCGGGGCAACGGGGGGCTGGGGGGCTCAGGAGGTTCCCCACAGGGGCAGGGTCTGTTTTGGGGGCCACTGGTCTGCAGAGTTGGGGTCACCCCTGGGATGCAAAGAAACCCCCCAAAAACCCAGTCCCTGAGTCCACACCAGCTCACTGCTCACGAGACTGGAAATGGATGTCACGGGGGAGCTATGGCAAAGAATTGATCCCTTCCAGCCCAAAATAACCAAGCAAATCTTCCTGGGAGCTGGCTGTGATGCCAGCCTGGCACAGCCCCGGGGCCCTGGCACACCTCAAGGCTGTTGATTTGCTGGAGGATCTGGCCCTGCTGCCCATCCAGGCTCGCAGCACTGCGGAGTTTCTCCAGCATGGCTGAGAGCATCCCGCTGGCCACGCTGGTGCAGAAGGCATCCGAGCCATTGAGGAACTCCCTGGAGAAGGGAAAAGGTTGGGAGAACAGGCACAGATCCACCACCCTGCCTCGTGTGACCCCCAGCCCCACACTGCTCCAGGGAGGAAGGGGCATTGGGGACTCACCAGGGCTGGTTCTCCAGCCAGTCGGCCAGGAGACAGCGCAGGCTCCGGGGAAACTCTGTGGAGAGGCCACTGAACTCCTCCGGTGGCATGTGGGACACAATATTCCAGAGGGACATCTTGGGAACAGTCACCTGTGGGCAAACAGGAGAGGGGATGGGAGCGGGACCAGCTCTGGGGGGGATTGAGGGCTGACAGCCCCTCAGGGAGTGGGGTGAGAGCGGCTGCCCATCCCTCCAGGTCTGAACCTGCTGCTCCAGCAGGTCGGGGCTGCTGGGGAGGAGGAGGAGGAGCAGGAAGCCTAATCTAGGATCAGCCTCTTGGGCAATCCCGAGCGGGCAGGCAGCCCAGTTGTGCCTCAGTTTCCCACATGTCCATGGAATCCCTGCTCCTTCTGCCATAGGTGGCACACAGGGACACATGGATGGGTGGGTGAGCGCTGCTGGACTTGGCATAGGAGAGTTGGGAGAGCTAGGAGAGTTGGGAGAGCCAGGAGAGTATGAAACCCCCTGGGAGCAGGAGGAGTGTGAGGTTGCTTTGCCAGGGTGGTCTCAGGGAGACATCTTGGTTGCCCCCCAAAACCTCCCCAGCTCTCCCACCTCAGGAAGGCCCCTTCCCCACCTGCCCATCAGCCTCACTGGTCTCCAGAGCTCACAGACAACAAGAGAAGGACTGGAATGAGGCACCAGACTGGAAACTCCACAGGACTGGAGGGGTCACAGTCCCACCACACCCCGAGCTGGATGTTGGGAACCCCAACAGTCCCCCCCTTTACCCCCCAGCGGTGCCAACATCCTGCCCACCCCATTCCTCTTCCTGGCAGCTCCCACCCTTCCTCTTACCCCTCTCACACCCTCCAGCCCCCTGTGCAGCCCCGGGGGAGCGAGAGGGGAGCTCCCCACGCAGACGCACCTCGCTGTCGGTGCGAGGCCCTGATCCTGTGGTGGATCCCGTGACAGATCCCACAGCAGATCCCACAGCAGATCCCACAGCGTCTCAGGGCCCAGCCGAGGGGCTGGGGCACCGCTGGGACCCCCGGCCAGCCCGTGGGCCCAGGCCTGGTTTCTTCGTCCCCGAAAGCAAACAAGCCCCGAGAAGGGAATCACGTCACGTCACGTCACGTGCCCTCGAGGGCAGCGCGTTCCCCACGGGCCTGGGCCCAGCGAGGAGAGAACCGAGGCGGAGGTGGAGCTGAGAGAAAACCCTGCGAAGGGGAAGGAAGCCAAGCGTCACTGGGCAACATCACAGGCCCTGCAAACAACCACCCACAGGCCCTGAGACCCAGCAGGGCCTTGGGGCACCTGGAGATCCATGGGGTGGTGGTGGTGTGGGCACTGGGGTGTTCCTATTCCCATGGGATCAGCCCTCCTGGAGTCCCACACGCCGCTCCAGGGAGGAACCGTGGCTGCTGGAGGCTGAAGCCTTCCAGAAATGCTTTAGCTTTCGGCTCCTTGCCCGCCCAGAGCAAACAGATCCCGGTGATTCACCCGCAGTGCACGGCCCAAGGGATGAGGTTACACCGGAGAAGGGTCAGGGCCCCCCTGGAAAATGCAGCCAGTGATTCCGGGAATGGTGCTGGGCTCTCCCCAGTGCCCCGGTGGGATCCCGGCAGGAGGAAAAACCAGCCCCTCCTTTTGCCACCCTCGAGGTTAATCCCTGCCTATCCTCCTCCTCCTCCTCTCTCATTAAACCTGTATTTCTGCTCAGCCCTGGGAGGCAGCTGCTGGCTGGAAGCGCCAACCTGGAGCTTAAGCACTAAGGCAGGCATGCCTGGATCTGCTGAGACTCTGCAGGAGAAGCAGAAGCCGAACTGCTCCCTCCTCCCCCAGCCCAGGAGGAGCTCGGGGAGGACATTCCTGTCCCCTCCCGGCATCAGCCACAGCAGCTCCTTCAGCTCAGCCGTGCCACGTTTTCTTCCCACCCTCATTTCCATGTTTTCCTCTTCTCCTCCTCCGGCAGAAACAGCCTTTCCTGGTTTCCTCATCCAGGAAACCTCCCGGGGGGACCCTCCTCCAGGTCATCCCAGCAAAGCAGCCTCCAGCCCCACATCTGCACCAACCACGGATGCTCCCACTGTGGATGCACCCCGAGTCTCCCGGGCTCGTATCCCCAGAAGAGGCACCCCCAGACCGGGGGCTCCACGGTCCCAGGCGCCTGCCTGACACCGGGGACCGGGACACGGCACCGGGGACCGGGACACGGCCCCGGGGAAGCCGAGGTCGCAGAGACAGGACTGTGCCCGGGGGAATCGGCTCGGAACGGGGCAGAATGTGACATAAACCAGGAGAGGGAGCAGCCACTTTCGCTTCCTCCTCCACCCCAGGCGCTTCGCCTCCTCCTGGCCTCGGGGGTCTCCCAGGAGGGGAGGTCGGGCAGGAGGAGCCCGAGCACGGGGGGATGCTCAGGGACCCCCGAACTCCCGACACCGGCTTTCTGCAACGGGAAGCGGAGTTCTCATCCCGAAACCGGAGCTGCCCTACACCCTCCTGTCCCCGTCCCAAGCTGCCGTACATCCCACGGATGTTACGCATTAACTACCGACACTTCCTGGAAGGCAATCGCAGCCCCCCACCCTCGGGGGGGACAGGGACGGTGCCCACCCCTGGCCACCTCCCCGCTGCCCTCTGCCTGCCAACCCTTGGTGCTGGTGCGGAGCGAACACCCTCCTCATCCTGCGGGCAGAGATTCCCCCAGGGCTTGGCAGGGACAGATGCTCCCAGGTTTTCTAGATGCTCAGGACACCCGGGCTGTGCTCTGGCTCCGTGTCCCGAGGGACATCGCTGCCTCTCACCCCAATTTTCCCCGGGGTGCTTGGGAGGCCACTGCTGCCAGCGCTGGACAGGGGACCCCATAGGGGGACACTGGTGACAGCGCCACGGGAACACACCGCGGAGCCCACGTGGTGACAGGGGCTTCCCACAGCTGACCGCGCTCAGGCAGTGAAAGCTCCTGTGGTGCAGAGGAAGAGGAGCGGGGCCTTCCCCCTCTGGCCCAGCCCGGGGTGACTCACGGCGCTCGGAGCCCGAGCTGGATCCGCTCCCGCCCCAGGAACTCGCTGTGGGGTCCCCATCGGGGGGACGGAGGGTGGGTCTGGCGCTTCCCACCGTAAGCCCCCCGACGGGTGTTGCTTTGCCCTACGCACCCCCCGTCACCATAGCCTGGGGTGCCAGGGCAGCGAGGTGCCAGGACAGAGGGGGTGCCAGGACAGCGAGGTGCCAGGACAGGGGTGCTGGGCACTGTACCCACCTGCCAGTGGCTGCTCTGGACTTTTGGTCGGGCTGGGCTGCATTTCCCCTTGCGCAGCCGATGCCCCAGCCCCGACGCCGCCCGTTCCGGAGCCCCTTCCTCATTCCACCCCAAAACACCCCAGGGAGAGGCTGACAGTCGCTCCGCTCCCCCCAGAGACCCCCGCCCGGTCTCACAAGATACCCGGACCCTGCAGGGAGGTGCCCCCGGAATGCCCCCCACCCCGGGGACCCCCGTTCTCCCCCGGGCTCCCAGCCTAGCGCCCGTGCCCGAGTCCCGGGGCGGGTGGTGCCAGGCGGCGACAGAGCCCCCCGGTCCCCGTTACCTGGCGGGAGCCGCCGCGGGCGGGGGGCGGCCGGTCCGGCCGGTCCCCGCGGCCTTTCGGTCACTCACNCGGGCGCGGCCGGCCCCCGCTCCGCCGGGAAGCGCCGAGCGCAGGAAGAGGGAGGAGACCTGCGGGCGAAGGGGCGGGAGGGCACCGGCATCGGCACCGGCAACGGGACCGGCACCGGCACCGGCACCGGGAGCTGCCCCGGCAGAACCGGGGACCCCCCGACCTCCCCACCGAGGGGCTGTGGCACCCACACCGGCCCCACACCAGCCCCGTGTCGGCCTCCACCCACTCGTGACTGCACTCTTGCCCCATATTTCACCACTCGCGACCCCACACNGCCCTACGCACCCCCCGTCACCATAGCCTGGGGTGCCAGGGCAGCGAGGTGCCAGGACAGAGGGGGTGCCAGGACAGCGAGGTGCCAGGACAGGGGTGCTGGGCACTGTACCCACCTGCCAGTGGCTGCTCTGGACTTTTGGTCGGGCTGGGCTGCATTTCCCCTTGCGCAGCCGATGCCCCAGCCCCGACGCCGCCCGTTCCGGAGCCCCTTCCTCATTCCACCCCAAAACACCCCAGGGAGAGGCTGACAGTCGCTCCGCTCCCCCCAGAGACCCCCGCCCGGTCTCACAAGATACCCGGACCCTGCAGGGAGGTGCCCCCGGAATGCCCCCCACCCCGGGGACCCCCGTTCTCCCCCGGGCTCCCAGCCTAGCGCCCGTGCCCGAGTCCCGGGGCGGGTGGTGCCAGGCGGCGACAGAGCCCCCCGGTCCCCGTTACCTGGCGGGAGCCGCCGCGGGCGGGGGGCGGCCGGTCCGGCCGGTCCCCGCGGCCTTTCGGTCACTCACTCCATGGCGGCGACGGGCGCGGCCGGTCCCCGCTCCGCCGGGAAGCGCCGAGCGCAGGAAGAGGGAGGAGACCTGCGGGCGAAGGGGCGGGAGGGCACCGGCATCGGCACCGGCAACGGGACCGGCACCGGCACCGGCACCGGGAGCTGCCCCGGCAGAACCGGGGACCCCCCGACCTCCCCACCGAGGGGCTGTGGCACCCACACCGGCCCCACACCAGCCCCGTGTCGGCCTCCACCCACTCGTGACTGCACTCTTGCCCCATATTTCACCATTCGTGCTTCCACTCGCGACCCCCCACCAGACCCCCTGCTCTCGCACCTGTCCCCACCTCCCCGCTGTCCCCACTCACGCGTGGCCATCCCCTTCTCATGTCTAACACCCACCCCGACCCTGCCCCAGCCCTAACCAGGTTTCCCCTCGGAGCCCTTCCAACCCCCGCCCATCCCCGTGGGTGCCCCCGCACCGGGGCACCCCCGGTCCCGTATCCCCACCGTGGTCCGGTGCCCCCCGGTGGTCCCGGGCTGCACCTGTACCCCCAGGTTTGAGCCACGGGCCCCGTCCTGTGGTCCGAGCCCGTGGCCGGTCCCGGGCTGTGCCCGCTCCCTCCGGTATCGCCCCAAGGATGGGAACGGTGACCGGGAAAGGGGTGCTTGTCGCTTGAGGGGGGATCGTGGCACTGTGGGGTACCCACGTGGGGGCCTGACGGGCCCTGTTGCTGGGAGGGACCGCACCGGGCAGGGCCACACCGGAGCCGCCAGAGAGCGCTGCCGCACCGCCGGTGCCACCGGGGCGGCCCGGGGAATGCGGGGCCGGGGCTGCCGGTGCGGGGGATGCGGGGCCGGGGCTGGGGCAGACCCAACACCCCGGGTAGAGGAGCGGGGGGTCCCCACGTTGCCTCTCTCTCCTCTCGTCGCGGCGCCGGTGAACTCTCCGCTCTGCCCTCCACGGGCATCAAACACACCCAGGGGTCCCGTGAGTGCGGCTCCCCCACTTCGCACCGGGACTTATCCCCGCCGGGGCTAAGTGGGGCTGCGGGGCACTGGCCGGGGTCCCACGCGTGGGAGGAGCCAGAATCTCACGGCTCCGCGGGCTATGGGGGAGTAGGGGATACAGAACGGCCCGCCCGGAACGCCCTGCAGCTCCCCGGGACACGCCGTGCTTGTGCTCCCCTGGCCCTGCTGCAGGGGCGGCTCCCCGGCAACATCTGGACCTTCTCCCGAACATCTGGCGCCGCAGCAGCCCCACACACATCCCGCCCCCCCCTCTGCTCTGCTTACTGACCGCGGTGGGGCGTTTCAGACGTGTGACGTCATTTTTAAACGTGTGACGTCATTTTAAAAGCATATGACGTCACGCAGAGGGGGTCTCATGGTGCCTGATGACGGTGTTGGCACCGCTCCCCATCTCCCCCCTCTGTCTCCGGCCCGTGCAGGCAGCGGCGTGATCGGTGGATGACGTCACGGGTCTGACTCTGACGCCACTGATTTAATTCTGACGTCACGGGTCTAATTCTGACGTCACGGGTCTCAGTCAAAGCCGGAGTGGGGTGAGCAATGCCCGGCCCTGCCCATGACAGGACCCCCATGGTGGAGGGAGCTGCTCTGGTTCCCCAGGCCTGAACTCTGCTCATTCTCCTCCTGCAGGGATGGATGGGGGGGACAGCGAGGGTCCCGCTATCCCTGGGGATGGTGATGGTCCCACTGACCTGGGGGGACAGCGAGGGTCCTGCTACCCTTGGGGATGGTGAGGGTCTCATTGACCTGAGGGTACATAGAGAGTCCTGCTACCCTTGGGGATGGTGAGGGTCTCATTGACCTGGGGACACAGTGAGGGTCCCATTACCCCTGGGGATGGTGAGAGTCTCATTGACCTGGGGACACAGTGAGGGTCCCATTACCCCTTGAGGATGGTGAGGGTCCCACTGACCTGGGGGGACGGCGAGGGTCCCATTACCCTTGAGGATGGTGAGGGTCTCATTGACCTGGGGACACAGTGAGGGTCCCATTACCCCTGGGGATGGTGAGGGTCTCATTGACCTGAGGGTACATAGAGGGTCCCGCTACCCTTGAGGATGATGATGGTCCCACTGACCTGGGGGGACAGTGAGGGTCCCATTACCCTTGAGGATGGTGAGGGTCTCATTGACCTGGGGACACAGTGAGGGTCCCATTACCCCTTGAGGATGGTGAGGGTCCCACTGACCTGGGGGGACGGCGAGGGTCCCATTACCCTTGAGGATGGTGAGGGTCTCATTGACCTGGGGACACAGTGAGGGTCCCATTACCCCTGGGGATGGTGAGGGGCTCATTGACCTGAGGGTACACCGAGGGGCCCATTACTCTTGGGGATACAGTGAGGGTCTCATTGACCTGGGGACACAGTGAGGGCCCCATTACCCTTGAAGACAGCGAGGGTCCCATTACTCTTGGGGACACAGTGAGGGTCCCATTACCCTTGGGGACAGCGAGGGTCCCGCTGCCCCTGGGGATGACGAGGGTCGCGCTGCCTCATCTGTGCCTGGCCCCAGCCTGGGTGCGGGACCCTGCGGTGCTGTACCTGCACCACAGGGGACCCCCTGCCCGTGCCATACCGACACGGGACCCCTGCCCGTACCATACCGACACCGGCACCGGCACCGGCCCCCTGCCCATACCATTTCAATACCGACATGGGACCCCTGCCCGTACCATTCCAATACCGACACGGGACCCCTGCCCGCACCGTTCCAATACCGGCACCGGGACCCCTGCCCATACCATTNAGTGAGGGTCTCATTGACCTGGGGACACAGTGAGGGCCCCATTACCCTTGAAGACAGCGAGGGTCCCATTACTCTTGGGGACACAGTGAGGGTCCCATTACCCTTGGGGACAGCGAGGGTCCCGCTGCCCCTGGGGATGACGAGGGTCTCACTGCCTCGTCCGTGCCTGGCCCCAGCCTGGGTGTGGGACCCTGCAGTGCTGTACCTGCACCACAGCGGACCCCCTGCCCGTGCCATACTGACACGGGACCCCTGCCCGTACCATTCCAATACCGACACGGGACCCCTGCCCGCACCGTTCCAATACCGGCACCGGGACCCCTGCCCATACCATTCCAATACCAGCACGGGCCCTCTGCCCGTACAATTCCAATACCGGCACCGGCACCGGGACCCCTGCCCGTACCATTCCAATACCGACACCGGACCCCTGCCTGTACCATTCCAATGCCGATATAGGAGCCCTGCCGGTCNCGACCCTGCCCACACCCACCGGGGGGCGCAGCCCCGGCACCACATGCGCATGCGCGCGTGTCCATCTCTCCCTCTNCGGCAATGGGGCCGCTGCTGGCCCTCGCCGGGAGCCTCCTGGCCCTGCTGGCCGCGCCCGCCGCCCGCGCCCTCGAAGGTGAGCACCGGGCACGGACCCCCCGCCCGCCCCCTCGGGGGAGACGCGCACACCGGAGGGGCGGGGGAGGCGCCGCCGGGACCGGGGGGGCG
>WBMV01003426.1:125969-144467 GCA_013396655.1 Campylorhamphus procurvoides
CCCATTGTAATGACCCCCCATGGCAGTGACTCCCCCTTCCCAACCCTTCTCCTTCCCCAGCCTCTGGATTTTGGCTTTTCCTGCTGCTTTTTGCTCTGTCCCTGTTCCCTTCCTGTGTGTGTGCCCCTCCCTGGGGTCCTGGCCACACGATGGATGGACTCCCATCCCACTGTTGTCCTCATGATTTAAAAAAACATTAGTTTTTAATTTGTTCTCATTTAGGTTTTCTTGTTTTCGGCTGTTTTCTCCTCGCCTCGCACGGAAAGCAAAGTGCCTCTGGCTCCCAGGAGCTAATTCATCCGAGTTAAATGATCTTTAAAATCTGCGAGTGCATCACAGCGCTCGGCTCCTGTTTTCTCCCGGTGTAATTAATGCTCCAGCTTAAATTTCCTCCTTTCCTCAGGGCAGCCTTGATGGATCCGATGCCGGGCCGACAGAAACCATCCCCAAACGACCCCAATCTCGGCCTTTAATTGAAATTTGATTTTTCTTTTGAAACCCCACTTGTCTCTGGGAAGGAACTGACGTTGTTTATTGTCATTATTTCTTTTCCCATCCAGCACCGAAGACTTGTAGCCCCAAACAGTTTGCATGCAAAGATCAGATTACGTGCATATCTAAGGGCTGGCGCTGTGACGGGGAGAAGGATTGTCCCGATGGCTCGGATGAATCTCCCGAGATATGTATGTATGCCTTTCCTTCCTAATCCTCCTCTTTTGGGTTTCTTCCATCCATCCCATGGCCGTTCCAGCCATCCCACAACATTCTACCTCAGCTCCTGCAGCCCCTCGGGGTGGGGGTGTCCATTCCGTCCATCCATCCATCCATCCGTCCATCCATCCATCTATCCATCCATCCATCCATCCATCCATCCATCCATCCATCCATCCATCCATCCATCTGTCCATCCATCCATCTGCCCATCCATCCATCCCTCCATCCATCCATCCCTCCATCCATCCGTCCGTCCATCCATCCTTCCTCCATCCAGGACTGGGATCCATCGGACCAAACTGACCTTCCTCACTCATTGGGGTTTTTTGACCATGAAAATGGATGTCCTTGAGGAAGGAAGAGTTGGGAGTGAGGCATTCCCAGGCACTGGGAGCAAGGGAAGATCTCTGGGGGTCCCAGAGAGCAGCTGGGAAAGCGATGCCATGTTCCCAGATGTGTTTTGGGATTAGGAGGCTGCGTTGGCTTTACTGGTCTGAGCTGCTGGAGCCACCTGGACACTGGTGGCCCTGGCTCTGGGGGCCACATGGGGCAGTGAAGTCTCTCCAGGAGCAAACAGGGGTGGCTTGGGTGGGATGCAGGAATGGGGATGGTGGGGAGGTGTCTGCACAAGGGTGGTGACATTGGGGGCTCCACAGGGATGGCAGGTCCTGGTGTGCTGGGACCTCTGCTCTGGCTGGACTGGAGAAGGACCCACCTGTCCCCATGTCCCACATTCTCCCTCTGCCTCATTCTGGGTCACAGGGCAGGATCTGGGGACAGGACAGGATCTGGGGACCAGCAGGATCCCCTTGTCCCCTGTCCCAGTGATCCCTCCAGCATTGCCACTTCCCACCGTGCTCGGCAGAACCGTCTCCTCCGGAGCAGTTTCTGGTTGGGCTCGGGGTTTTATTTATTCCTTGAGGCAAAATGATGCAACCAACCCCTCTGTGGGAGGGCTGGGGGGCTGGGAGGGGCTGGTTGTCTCCAGTCAATCAGAAGCCCTGGAAAATTACAGCAGGAGGACTCAAAGGCTGGAAGAAATCCGTCCTGATTGACGTGTTCCTCTTGCTGTGCATATCTCTGCTTGATCCACATGGACAGGTGACCGGAGAACGGATCCCTTGGATGTTCTTCCCTCTTCCTCTCTCTTCTCTTGGCATGGTGAGGGCCCCAGTGCTGGGAGGTGCTGTGGATGGACCTTGTGTCCATGTGCATGGAGGTTGAAGATGTTGGAAGACTTGAATTTGGTCTGAACCCCCCAAGGGCTCGTTCCTGGGGGACACGGAACCCCTGCTGATCCTGATCCCCTTGGAATGTGCTTGACACTTCTAGGACAGGGAAGTGGGAGCATCTTTGAGGCTCAGACCACAGTCTGGCATCTCCTGTCTCCTAACCAAGTGGACTGAGCCCATATCTGGGACCGAGTCCACGTGTTTCCATCACCACCACAGACCCCAGAATCGCTCAGTTCTTGAGAAGATGTTCCCTTGGGAACCTTTGGTCACCTGGAGAGGTTTGACCTTCCTGAGGAACTCTGCCCACCTTCCCCAACATCCCACTTTTCATCCCAAAACACCATCAGGGAGCCAGGGGGAGGCTGTGCCCCCCGGGACGTGGAGATTGGGGTCACCCCATGGTGCCTGTGCCCATCTGTGCCATTCCCCTGCTTTCAGGGGGATGAGGGGAATCTCCTGCCTGCTCCTCCTCCACCTCATTCCTGTGAGGAACCCAACCTGTCAGCACATGCCCCCGGTATCTCCAGGATTGCCAGGCTGGCTTTTCTCACGCCGCTCCGGCACCGGGGCTTCCAGCAGCCTCTCATCCCCCTTATCTCCTTGGCAGGGAGAGGATGACTTTTATTGCTTTTATTTAATCCCTGTTTGAGCTGGGGCTGCTCAGCGTGTCCTTTGGGGTGGGGATCTTTGCATGGCACCAACGTGCTCCTGTCAGAGCCTCTTGAAATGCCAGGTTTTCCTCCTTGGGGAATCCTTTGAAGAATTCCCTGGCTCTGCTCACGTGTTCACTGTCCCTTCCTGAGCCTCCTTGGGCTGGTGCAAGAGGTTCTTGCCCATTTGGTCAGGTTTGGCACCATCGAAAACACTTGGACAAGAACCTCCATCCTGGTGGGACTCAGAGGAGATGAGGGGCTCTGAAGAAGGGATTTGCTGTGGCTGAGCTGTGGCCACGATCTGTTGGTCCAGGAATAATGGACAGGGTTCCAGAGGCCTCAGATCCCTCATCTTGCAATGCTGGATCTGCCCTTGGCACGGTCCTGTGTGGGTTTGGATGTGACCCTCAGTGCTGTGCCCACCCTGGCAGGACAAGCAGGACCATCCAGCTCCTTCTCCTCCAGCCTCTTCCCTCTCTGTGTCTCCCTGGGCTGTTGCCAAATCGACTGCAGGAGGAAGAGTTGCTTTTCTTCTTTCCTCCCTTTTTTTTTGCCGGGTGGTTTTTGGAGGTTAAACATTCCTGCCTAATTCGGCTCCTTGGGGTGCACCACAAGCTTGTCACATGGAATAAATTGGCTCATTTATTAGTGCCAGCCCAGTCAAAAGCAAACAAAGTGGCTTGGGGATTAATCCTGCCCTGTTTGGGATAAGTGGTTTGATCCAGGGAATAATGGACACAGCAGAGCAGTTCTGACTGATGGGCTGGGCCCTTCCTTTCAGCCCCTTTGTTCTCTTGGTCCATAGATTGATATTACTTAATTACCCTGTAATTTGCAATGACTGGGGGTCCACCCTCTGTGAAAAACAAACCTGTGCAGCAGCACCCAGTGAGAAATTCTCCTGGGAATCACCTGCTGGGTGCCCTGGGGCTGGGAAAGGGAGGAAGCCCCCATCCTCAATGGGTCCTGGGCTCTGTGTCTGCCCTCCTGGAGGAGCCCATCACCCCAGCTGCCTAACTGGGGGCATACTGGGATGTGTTTGGGACTCAGAGGAGCGATCTGGCATCTGGAGTCCATCAGATTCCCATTTTTTTGGCACGCCTTGTGCAGAAAGGGACAGGTTTGTGTCAGGATGGACAGAGGGATGGGGGAAGGTTTTGGTTGTGGTGAGTTTGTGTGCTCAGGTCCCCTTTTTCAGAGCTTTTTGTGCTGTCAGGGGCCTTTAGCTCCTTCTGGAGCTCCCGGGAGATCCCAGTGGAGATCAGGGTAGGGGTCACATCCAGAGTCACCCCGTGGTGACGCTGAGCAGGACAAGGATGTGCCAGCACACAGAGCTCTGTGTGTGATGTAATGCTCCTCTCCAAGGAGAATTGAGGCTTATTTAGGACAAACTCCTCTGTTGGAGCCTCTGGTGAAGGTGACTGGGCTAAAACGGGACCGTGCCTGGCTGTGGCACCCGGTGTGTGCTGTGCCCTTCCCGGTGCTCCCAGGATGGGGGGCCCGTGGGGATTTGGGGACCTATTTCTGTCACTGTCCCCACTGCCAGCCCTGCTGATGGGAGGGGGAGGCACGACCAGCTCCTTGGAAAATGGGATTTTAGGGTTTTTGGCTGGGCAGAGGCGTGTTGGTGTGTTCAGCTGTCACACAGAGTGTGGCTTTGGGACAGGGAGAGAAGAAGACCCTGTGGAGGGGGTCAGGATTCACAGGGGATGTGATGGGCCTTGCTGTTCATGTGTCACCCCCCAAAGCCACCTCCAGCCAGGACTGAAGCCGTGCTGGGTGCTGGAGGAGCTTTTGCTGGGGTTTCAGGCCATTCATTGATTTATGGCATGTTTGTTGTTTGCCCCCACGCTTTGCTTCTTTCCAGGGGCAGCTTAAAAATAAAGCCTGGCTTCCTTTGTCATTTTCCCAGTTAATAACGGAGATTAAGTCTCCTTGTGCTGGGTTTGGAATGACCCCCTATGAACCTGCTTGGGCTGTGCCCTCGGGACAAGGAGCATGTTGGCACCCCAGGGACAGCCAGGGGTGGTCACTGTGCTCACCCTTGTCCCCTTTGATGTCCTCCAGGTCCCCAGAGCAAAGTGTCCCGCTGCCACCCCAACGAGCACAACTGCCTGGGCACCGAGCTCTGCATCCCCATGGGCAAACTCTGCAATGGCATCCACGACTGCTTCGACGGCTCCGACGAGGGGCCACATTGTCGGGGTAGGTCTGAGGAGAGGGTGGTCCATCCCAGGAGGGGCTGCAGGACCTGGGGCGAGGGTGGTCCCTCCCAGGAGGGGGCGCAGGCCCTGGGGCGAGGGAGGGCCCNCATCCCAGGAGGGGCTGCAGGACCTGGGGCGAGGGTGGTCCATCCCAGGAGGGGCTGCAGGACCTGGGGCGAGGGTGGTCCATCCCAGGAGGGGCTGCAGGACCTGGGGCGAGGGTGGTCCATCCCAGGAGGGGCTGCAGGACCTGGGGCGAGGGTGGTCCATCCCAGGAGGGGCTGCAGGACCTGGGGCGAGGGTGGTCCATCCCAGGAGGGGCTGCAGGACCTGGGGCGAGGGTGGTCCCTCCCAGGAGGGGCTGCAGGACCTGGGGCGAGGGTGGTCCATCCCAGGAGGGGCTCCAGGACCTGGGGCTGCCCCCCCTGAGCCCCCATTTGTCCCTGGTTCCTGTGGTTGGGGGTGAGCCCCACCACGCTCAGCTCCGGAGATTATCCCGAGCCGCTTGGAAGTGAAATGCCCCTCATTCCTGAGCCCGAAGCCATGAAATAACTGCATTGTCTCCTGGCTTTAAAAGCTCCAGGCCTGGGGTTCTGGTCCAGATAAGAGATACCGCTGTGGGGTTTTTCTTTTCTCATTTCCAACAGCTTTGTCCCCCCTCCTGGCCTGTCCCCGTGGCTAATCCTGCTGGAAAACTCCCTAAACCAGCGTGCTGCTACACAGATTAGTCGCTCAGAAATTCATGTCCTGGGCTGACCCTGAGCTCTGAAGCTTTTTAACTCCCCAACCCTTCTCTGCCTGGGGCAAGGGGCTCCTGCCCCATTCTACTGGGACCCTCTCCACTTCCCTGCTCTCACTGGAGGAGCCTGGGGCAGCTCCTGCAGCTGTGCCTGAGCTGGCAATAATTAATATTTCAGTAATAGCTCTCGTTGCTGAAGTGGGATCTGATTTTTCACGTGAGCCTCGGGCACGTGGCGAGGGCTGCCCGTGGGTTTTGGGCACCTGGTGCTCACAGATTTGGGCACGTTGGGGCCAGCAGCCCTCGGGAGGGCTTGAGCAGGATGTTGAGTCCCCCCTGCCCGTGGCTGGTGCCGCCCCAGGGAGGAATTTCCTGCCAGCTGGTTGTGAGCCTCAACCTGCCTTGGCCCCGGGCTTGGGCAGGGGAGTCATCACCCCAAACTGTCACTCTGAGCTGTCACCTGAAACTGTCACCCTGAGCTGTCACCCCAAACTGTCACCCAAAGCCATCTCCAGGAGCTGTCACCTAAAGCCATCACTCTGAGCTGTCACCCAAAAGCCTCACCCCAAACTGGCACCCCGAGCTGTCACCTGAAACTGTCACCCTGAGCTGTCACCCCAAACTGTCACCCAAAGCCATCTCCAGGAGCTGTCACCTAAAGCCATCACTCTGAGCTGTCACCCAAAAGCCTCACCCCAGACTGGCATCCCAAGCTGTCATCTTCCTCTGGGGAAGGTCTCAGTCCTTCCCTCCCCACCCAGAAGCAGCATGGAGACCCCCATCAAAGCCTGGTGGGGTCCCTGGGGGTTCCTTCCACCCAGAATTTGGGTCCTGGGTGGGTGTCCATCCCATTCCTCCCCTGGTGACATCCTCTCTCCTCCATGTCCCCTGTCTCTGTAGAACAACTGGCCAACTGCTCAGCCCTGGGCTGCCAGCACCACTGTGCACCAACTCTGGCCGGCCCCATCTGCTACTGCAACCACTCCTTCCAGCTGGCTGAGGACAGGAGGAGCTGCAGAGGTGGGTCCTGGCCAGGCAGAGCCCTCAGCCCCTTCCCAGTGATGGTGGGTCCTTCAGGATGTGGCCAATGTCACCATCTTGGGAGCAGTGCAGCAAGAGGGGCTTGGCAGAGCTTGTCTTGCAGGGGGGAACGTGGGGCAGGTGGGATGGGATAGGATGGGATGGGATGGGATAGGATGGGATGGGACTCCTTCCCCTCTGGATGTGGCTCCTGAAAACCCAAGTGAGGAATATTGGGAGGAGGGAAAAGGCCTTTGGGGACAGAGTGAGGGGCTGGAACATGCTCCTGGTGTATCTGGAGAGGATGGGGAAAATAAGAGAGGGTCAGCAAGGAGTGATGGAATCGATGTAATGCCAGAAATAAGTCTGGAGGTGAGAGCTTGTGGTGTCTCCATCCTCTTCATGTGTCTGTGCAGAGGTGGAAGGGGCTGTTCCTGGCTCTGTCACGGAGCTCTGGGCCAGGAGCTCCAGGGGTTACATCACTTTCATCTGCCAGAAGAAAGAGCAGCTGAGCTGAGGGGTTTGGAGCTGGAGATTAGAGGGATTTGGAGTGGGAATGGAGGTGCAGAGCTGGGGGGGACAGTGGATAAAGAAGCCATGAGGAGGCTCAGTGGCCTGGCAAGGGTTGTCCTGCTGGAGATGATGCTGGAGCAGAGATCAGAGGACTTCCCTTCCTGTCCTGGGGTGGCCTGGGGTGTGAGGACCCTTCGATTCCTTGGGAGGTCAATGTGAGGGTCCCTTCAGCTCAAGGATCATCCCCTCCTCTGCAGCTCCACCTTGGGAGAAATGGGGAGCCTCATTTCCCTCTTCAGGCACCAAACCAGGGATGTTTCCTTGTCCAAACCTTGGGGTTTTTCTCCTTCTTTTCCAGACTTTGATGAATGCACCGTGTATGGGACCTGCAGCCAGACATGCACCAACACAGAGGGCTCCTACACGTGCAGCTGCGTTGAGGGGTATCTGCTCCAGCCAGACAACAGGTCCTGCAAAGCCAAGAATGGTGAGAACCTTGGCAGGAGCAGGATGATGCTTTGGGGCAGCTCTGGAGATCGTGGTCCTGCTCTGGGCTCTCCATGTCAGGCTCTTCCCTGAGGGATGTCCTGCACTGCCACCTCCTCAGTGGTGTTTTGGTGGGGTCAGAAGGGCTGGACTTCAGGCTGAGATGGGGTTCAGGTGCTCTGCCATGACCCCTTTTCTCCCCTCCTCCCCCCAGAGCCCGTGGATCGCCCTCCTGTGCTGCTCATTGCCAACTCTCAGAACATCCTGGCCACCTACCTGAGCGGGGCCCCCGTGCCCAACATCACCCCCACCAGTGCCAAGCAGACCACGGCCATGGACTTCAACTATGTGGAGGACACGGTGTGCTGGGTCCACGTGGGTGACAGTGCCTCCCAGACCATCCTCAAGTGTGCCAAGATCCCCAACCTGAAGGGCTTCGTGGAGGAACGCTCCATCAACATCTCCCTCAGCCTGCACCGTGAGTGCCTGTCCCCCTGTGGACCCCAATCCCACCTCCTCGTGATGCCTGAGTGGCCCTGGGCTGTGGTGGGTGGAATTGGGAAGGAGGCAGCTTCCCACAGAGCCTTTTCCTGCCCTTTTATTGTTTGGAGCAAGTTCTGTGGTTTCTTTGGGTGAGGAGATGAGGAAAAGGGATATGGGGAGGAGCAGAGCTCCTACCTGTGCAGCAGGTTTAGGGATGGAGGTTTTGGCTTCATCATTGGGTCCCACCCCAAAAAGTGACCGAGTTCCACCCCAAAAAGTGACCAAGTTCCACCCCAAAAAGTGACTGAGAACAAACTCCCATCCCAAAGGTGCCACAGCCAAAGCTGGGATGGGGGACACTGGTCCTGCTGCTGGTTTTATCCTTGGAAACCACGGATTGAGTCGGTCAGGGTGGATCTCTGGGGGGTCTGGGGTCTGCAGGGGGTCTCTGTCATGTTTTGCAGCCCTTGCCTTTCCTGGTGTCATTTCCCCAAGGGGTGCTTTTTGCCTCCTGAAATTCGGGGGGTGAAACAAGAGGGATCCCCTTATCCCTCAGACCATGGGATCCACCAAATTGGATGAGAGTGGATGGACTGATTTCTGCAAAGGAGGGAAGGTCCTGGATGGATCCTGGAGCTTCTCTGCCAAGGGCAGTGGGGCATGAGTTGGGATCCTGGGGGTCCTGGAGATCCTGGGGGTCCTGGAGATCCTGGGGGTCGTGGAGATCCTGGGAGTCTTGGAGATCCTGGAGATCCTGGGGGTCCTGGAGATCCTGGGGCTCCTGGGGGTCCTGGGGGTCCTGGAGATCCTGGGGCTCCTGGGGCTCCTGGGGGTCCTGGAGATCCTGGAAGGTCCTGGAGCTCCTGGGGGTCCTGGAGGTCCTGGAGATCCTGGGGATTGTGGAGATCCTAGGGATCCTGGGGGTCCTGGAGATCCTGGAGATCCTGGGGGTCCTGGGGTCCTGGAGATCCCAGGGGTCCTGGAGATCCTGGAGGCCCTGGAGATCCTGGGGATCCTGGAGATCCTGAGGATCCTGGGAATTCTGGGGCTCCTGGAGATCCCGGTGGTCCTGGAGATCCTGGGGGTCCTGGGGGTCCTGGAGATCCTGGTGGTCCCAGGGGTGGTGGAGCTGGGCTGGGCAGGCTGTGGCCACCGAGGGTGTGTGCACATGGTTAATTGAAGCTGGCCCTGGGTATTTTTAGGGCTGTGTGTATTTTTAGGGAGAGGCCTCACCCTTTGCACTCCGAGGCGATAACGTGGAACGGGCCAGGCCAGGCCTTGGCTCCCCACTCCCCTCCTGGGGGTTTTTTGGGGGGGGGTCTCTGCTTTTGGTGCCACTCCAGCTCTTCTCTGAAGGCTCCCTTGGGGCGAGGCCGGTTCATTGGCACAAAAGAGATGGAGAAATGAATCCCCCCGGGTGGGGATGAGGAGATAATGTCACTCTCAGGCAGGACACTGGAGAGCCCCACCAATCCAATTAGTGGTTTCCCTCTTTATTTGCTGCTTTATGGCATTATCTGCTCCCAGCAGGAGCGGTGCCCCCCTGGTGCCCGCTGCTAATGGGGCTTGAGCTGGCATCTGATGGGGCAGATTGATGCTCAGGGGCTGCTCCAGCTGCCAGGGGAGGTTTGGGATGTGCAGTGGCACAGCCTGGCTCTGATCCCTTCCCTGCCTGCAGAGATCAGTGGCACTTGTGCTGGGGGAGATGTGTTAAATGGGGGCTGTTAACACGACCTGCTGTGCCCTGAGTTTTGCAATTCCCCTGGTCCTCACACCCCCAAACCCTTTGGCTCTCTGCTCAAGAGCTCCAACACTTTTCCCTGGTGCTGCTCCCTCGGTTCCCACAGCTCTGCCTGTGGACATTTGTCACAGGCACTGATTTTCTCAGTTGATCTGAGCTGGCTGGTTCTCTACCCCCAGGTCTTTTTTCCAGGGCCACACTAAAAATCAGAGTCTGGGAAAGTCTTCCATCCATTTCTCTTACAAAAAAAATAATCCCATTTTGTGCTGGAATTGGATTTTTTTTCTCTCATCAGTTGGGGGGGGCTGAAGTGGCTGAGGGGGGCTCTGGACATGCCAGGGATGGATGTGTGAGGCTTGGTGGCCAAAGCAGGTGGGATGACACGGCCCCTCATCTGCCAAGGGGTCCAAATTGTCCCCACCCCTGCAGGGACCATGGAAGGGACACTTTCCTTCCAGCCCTGGGATCCCTCCATGCTCAGCCCTGTGAGGAGGATGAGGCACCAGTGATGGCACAGGGAGGGCTTGTCCTTCCTGCCAGTGCTGAATTGGAACAAGGGGAACTTGTCTCATCCTTCCTCCCATCCCAACCTCCCTCTCCTCCTCTCCATGTGACAATCCACTATTCCTGCTGGCTGGGAGGATCCTGGCAGGCTCTCCCTCAAGGACACAGGCACGTGGCTGAATCCACCAGGACTGGTCACTTGGGGCATCAGGATGGGACAGGGGGGCTTGCCAAGGACCCCCCATCAGCCCTGAGCCCCCCTGGGACAGGATTTGCTCCCAAGTGACATCCCAAGCCAGGGGCTGCTCCTGGTCCCTGCAGACCCTCCGTGCTCAGCTGCTGAGCCTTGACCTTTGGGGACTTGGTGATCCCGTGGGTTTTCTCCCCCAGATTGCAGCCCCCACGTGTTTCCCCAGACAATGTCCTTGTTTGTTTGCAGTTGGGCTTCCAAGGAGTTTCAAAACCAAACAACAGGCTAAAAAAATAATAATTAAAATCTGCTCCCAGGCTCTTGTGCTACTGCATCCCATGCCCGGGCTGGAGATCTCTGCTCCCCCAGCTCTCCTGGCTGCCCATCTCATCCTGCTGCCCTTGTCCTCTCATCCTGGGGTTGTTCATCAGGGATCACATCCCTGGGGGTGTGACCTGTAGACCCTGAGGCTGGGACAGCGAGGTCTTTGGTGGGATTTGTGCCACCTTCCATTGGATTCACAGGTGACACCAGGAGGTGGGAACACCTCCCTTGGGCATTCACAGAGGCCACCACCCTCCTTAGGAGGCCACCCTTAGCTGGCAGCAGCCCAACCCTGTGCTGGTCACCTCTTGGCCTTGACATTGGTGTTAAATCCCCATCTCCGGCGCGCTGTGATCGGGTGACACTCAACGTTCAGGGCAAGGCAGGAACCCTTTGCTTGGGCTGTGGAAAAATACTAGAGGGACACGTGTCAGGAGCCAGAGCACTGAGCTCCTCCGTGGCTCTCAGGGCAGCTCTTCTTCCCCTTCCCCTTCTCTTCACCTTCTCCTGCTCTTTTTTTCCCTTTTTCCCCCTTTTCCTGTGGCTTTTTGCGTGGTCATGACCAGGAGCTGGGCGATGCCAGGGAATGCATTTATTGTGCTGGCAGGTTGCTGGGGCTGGCACTGCTCCTTCCCAACCCCAGCATGCTCCATCCTGGCCCAACACTGCTCCTTGCCCACCCTGGCACCGCTCCTTGCCCACCCTGGCACTGCTCCATCCCTTCCCTGGCAGCCCAAAGCTCCAGTTCTCACCATTTCCCCAGTTCCCTCCATCCCATACAGGTCCCCTGACACCCCACAGTGTCAGCTCCGTGGGGATTGCAGCTCCCAGGCAGGAATTCAGCAGCTCAGGATGAATTTGGGGCTGCTGGGAAAGGTGCCTTGATTTATGATTCCTCAGCTTTAAGGTTTGTTGTTTCCCTTTACCAAACAAACCCCCCGGGAAGGGGTTTGAAATATCAGGACATTTGATCCCGAGCTCATTTCCAACCCTAAACACTGACAATCTGGCCACTATTAAAATCCCTTCCTGGGCAGCATCAATCCCAACACACACATCTCAGAGGGTGTTTTCATTGACTCCATCTCAGCCCTGTCACTGGGAATGGCCTGTCCTGGTGCCAACAGGCAGAGGAGCTGTGGGTGCTGGCACAGATTGATTTCAGGGTGATGTTGCTCTGCAGAGGAATCCAAGTACATTTCTTCCCCCACTTTGCATGGAAAGCTATTTTTCTTCCTTGCTGCCTCATCCTGGCCAAGAAAGAGGCTCCGACGTGAACTCAACTTGGCAGGAGAGCAGGATGATTGGTAACTTCATCTCCTGGTTCCTTTCTGGTGGGGGTTTTTTTAACTGTTTGTGGCTGTTCTTGTTGCAGTGACACAGGAGAGCAGGGGCTGAGTAAGGGCAAGGACTGGGGGCTAAATCCATATCCATGTCCAGGTCCTCACACCAGTTTGTTGTGTCAGAGGGACAACATCACGATGATGATTTTAATGAGTCTGTTAATGAAGAGCCTGCTGGTCCCTGTTCATTCCAGGGGCAGATCTGCCACTGAGACCCTCAGGATCCCACCCCAGCTGTGCCTCTGACTTTCACTACCTGATGTTTCCCCTTGTAGGGGACAGGAATAAACCCCCCAAGGGAACTGAGACCCCCAGGCTGTGGTGACAGGGTGAGGAAGGGTGTTCTTGGTTCCCCCACTGGTCCCTCCTGCCTCCCTGCAGCCACCCCTGAGGTGTCTCACAACCTGCATTCCCACTCGGTTGGGGACAAAAGGATGACATTAATGTCCTGAGTCATTGAGATCCTCTCGTGACCAGGGGTGGCTTTGATTTCACACGGACAGCAGCGTGTCCATCCCTGCACACGTCTGTGTGTCCATCCCTCACCACCTCCTGTGGGATCCTCTCTGCCCAAACTGGCCCCATTTCTGCTTTCTCATCCCCCCCCCCCCCCCCCAAATCACCCGGGTTCCTGGCGAGCCTGTGTCTCTCTCCTCTCACCCAGAAGGAAGCCAAGTGCCCTGTCCCTCCCTCGGCCTCTGCGGAGTATTTGTGCCCATGGAATGGGCTCATTAAGGCAGAGCAATTAGCGGTGCCTTGGCTGCCCTCCACGCAGCCCAGAGCTCCTTCCATCCCTGTTCCCACCTCCAGCGCCTCTGCAGAGATGCTGCAGGGCTGAGCTAGGGATGGGGTCATCTTTGGGGTGTCCCCACCTTGGGGACCTGGGGGTTGTGTCACTGGGGACCTCCTGGACATGGTTCCCCTTTGGATGCAGCAAAGATCCAAGGCATGGAGAGCATGGGTTTGGGATCTGACAGACAAGGAGCTGTTCCACAGGGAGAAGAGCGATGCTCTGGCATCTTCCAGCGGTTCTCTGCCCATTCCCAGGATGGGACTTCCCTCTGAGGGGCTTGCACAGCCCCAAAGGGGTTGGAATTGCCCCAGAGGGGTTGGAATTGCCCCAAAGGGGTTGGAATTACCCCAAAGGGGTTGGAATTGCCCCAAAGGGGTTGGAATTGCCCCACAGGGGTTGGAATTGCCCCAGAGGGGTTGGAATTACCCCAAAGGGGTTGGAATTGCCCCACAGGGGTTGGAATTACCCCAAAGGGGTTGGAATTGCCCCAGAGGGGTTGGAATTGCCCCACAGGGGTTGGAATTGCCCCTAAGGGGTTGGAATTGCCCCAGAGGGGTTGGAATTACCCCAGAGGGGCTGGAATTGCCCCAGAGGGGTTGGAATTACCCCCAGGAGAACGTTTGGCTCGCACAGGATGGGTGTGAGTGCGCTCAGAGCCACAGGGCTCCATCCCAGCGCCGAGTCAGACATCCTGGCCTTGGGCCACCGCCTTCCACCCAGCGGTTCCTCCTCGGAGTGAAACATCTCAGCAGAGAGGGGGGTGAATTTATTTATTTTCGAGCCTGCCTCGCCGAGGCAAACGAGGCTGACGTGACATCGGTGGCCTTGCGTGGTGGTGGCCGTCCCTCTGCTCTTCCCTCCAGCTTGGACACAAGGAGGTGGCTGTTCTTGAGCCTGGGGGGGCTGTGCTGGACCTTTGGGGGGCACTGGGTGTCTGTCAGGCCGTCTGGGGCGGGAGTTTGTCTTCGTGCCCGTCCTGTGAACACACTTCTAATTAAGGCAAATTGTCCCCAGGAGCAGTGTTTATCCAGGGAGCCGTCACAGAGCCGGGCTTGTTCTCCCGGGGAGAGAGGATGTGTGCGGAGGGGAGAGGCAGAAATGCCTCCAGATTATGGCATTATGTAAATGCATCAAACGGATCAGTCCCTATAAAAAGGAAAAGGAGGAAACCGATGGATTGGAGCGGCCCCGGGGAGCGCATTCCTGACGAGCCGCCGTTCCTTCTGAGCCGGAACATTTGGAGACTTTTCCAAGCTGTTTTGTCTCCATGTGGCTCTGGGGCACGTGGGGTGTCTGTCCACCCTCCCGGGCATCTCTCTGGGTGGTGAGTTGGCCACCCTATGCCCCGTGGGCACTGGCTGCTCTCTGGGTGGGATCTCCACGTCCATCGTGGCACAGACGGGCAGTTTTGGGGTGTTGTTGCCCCTCTGCCTCCTGGGGTTTGTGTAGGGCTGATCCATCGTGGCTGGCTGGAGGAAGAACGGGGCTGTTGTAGATGTGCTTGGGCATAAATATCATTTATTTAGTCTTTGTTTCTTTATTTTCTTTCTTTAAACCCAACGTGAAGGTGTTGGCGGTGGAGCTCGGTCCAGCTTTGTTCTCTGTCCCATGTGCTGGAGCAGGGGGAGATGCTCCTCAAGGATTTGGTGCTGGAGCAGGGGGGAGATGCTCCTCAAGGATTTGGTGCTGGAGCAGGGGGGAGATGCTCCTCAAGGATTTGGTGCTGGAGCAGGGGGGAGATGCTCCTCAAGGATTCGGTGCTGGAGCAGGAGGGAGATGCTCCTCAAGGATTCGGTGCTGGAGCAGGAGGGAGATGCTCCTCAAGGATTTGGTGCTGGAGCAGGGGGAGATGCTCCTCAAGGATTTGGTGCTGGAACTCTGTGCCCAGCAGTGTCTCTGGGTGCTTCAAGCAGGGCTGGGACCCCTCCTGGCCAGTGTCCCTGTCCTGCTCTCTTGGGCATGGTCCCTTGAGGGGTAGATGGGAAGTGGAGTTGCTCCCAGACTTCAAATCATGGAGTTATTAAGGTTGGAAAAGCCCTCTAAGACCACTGGGTCCAACCATTAGCACAGCACTGCCAGGTCACCACCAAACAATGTCCCCAAGTGCCACATCCACACATTTCAGGAGGAATTTCTTCACAGAAAGGGTTGTCAGGCCTTGGGAGGGGCTGCCAGGGTGGTTTGGAGTCCCCATCCCTGGAGGTGTTCAAAGCATGACTAGATGTAGCACTCTGAGCTGGGTGACAAGTTTGGGATCGGGCACAGGTTGGACTCGAGGAGTTTGGAGATCTCTTCCAACCTCAGCGATTCTGGAATTCTGTGATTTTTTGACGTGATGATTCCTGAGCTCAGGTCACCTCCGTGGCTTTAGTGGGTTCCTCTCCTTCCTTGCTCAACTGTGGAGGAGTCTGGGGGAGCTGCGAAGTCGCCGTGTCCCCCTGGCAGCTGTTTGGGGACGGTGTCGAAACCCCTGGTTGGATCTGTGGGCAGATTGCGCGTTTCCTTCCTCCTCCCGTCAGGCCACAATTGATGTGTTTGCACAGCCACTGATTCATGCCGAGCAAAGTTATGTGCTGGCTCAGCAAAGCTCCTTCCCCAAAAAAAACCACAGCTCTGCAGGGCCTGACTGGGAGGGGGGTAAATCAGGTGCTCCCTGGATGGGATGCAGGGAGGGAGAACCTCTGGCTGCAGCTCCTGGGGGATCAGTGACCCACTTGTGATGTTCTTGGAGTGGGATGTCCCACCTGGAGCTCTGCATCCAGCTCAGGAGTCCCACATAAGAAGGATGTGGCTAAAGGAGGATGGAGATGCTCTGAGAGCTGGAGTCTCTCTGATCTGGTGACAAGCTGGAGAAGAGAAGGCTCTGGGGAGACCTCAGAGCCCCTTTCAGTGCCTAAAGGGGCTCCAAGAGATCTGGAGAGGGACAGGACAAGGACCTGAAGTGCCAGGACAAGGGGGGATGGCTTCCCACTGCCAGAGGGCAGGGTTAGGTGGGATATTGGGAACAAATTCCTCTGTAAGGGTGCTGACACCCTGGCACGAGTTGGGCAGAGAAGTGGCTGCCCCATCCCTGGAAGTGTCCAAGGCCAGGTTGGACAGGGCTTGGAGCAACCTGGGATAGTGGAAGGTGTCCCTGCCCATGGCAGGGGACTGGGACTGGTTGATCTTTAAGATCTCTTTCAACCCAAACCATCCTGGTGTGACCCAGAGGATTTGGTGGCACCACCAGCTCGCTCAGGATCACTCAGGCCACGGTGGGTGTGAAACCAGGAAACATCTGTGAGGGTGGGTTTTGGGCTTTGCTGAATTGCCAACCCGCCCGTGTTGAGCAACATCAATGAACTTCTTGGTGCTCTCTTGCCCTCCATCCTCCCTCCATCCCCCCCTTTCCCACTGGGAAGGCCCCCTGACCCCAAGGGGGGGCTGCCAGTGTGGACACTCTTTGGCTGCTTCTCCCAGGAAAGAGCCTTGGGAAGCCGACATTCCCCACTCTTTGCCCCCCCCAGCTCCTTTTCCAAACACTCTCGAATAAATAAATCTTGGGAAATGAGTTCGGCGTGTCGCAATCGGCCGCAACGCCCCGCCAGGGTTGAGCAAGGAGGAGGATTGACTCCAGGATGGGAACTGGTGGGGAGGAGGAGGGGATGTGGGAGGAGGGGGTGGCTGCTGCCCCCTTGGATTTTTCCACCCATGGAAGTCATGGTAGGACCATTCCATGCCCAGGGATGGGGTCATCCCTGATGTGTCCCCTCAGTTGGGTTCGTGGTGTGCCTTGATGGTCGTGGGTGGTCGTGGCACCTTCCCTGGGCACCCACTCTGCTCCTGGGGGGATGCAGAGGGGGAGAGTCTGTTCCCCCCCTCTCCCAGGATGGGCAGGGGGAGGTTTCTGCTGGCCAACACCAGGGCTTAAAAATAGAATTTGCTAAATTAGCTTCCACCAAAAAGTTCAAGAGGAAATCCAGGTTTAGCCGAGGCTACAAGAGCGAGCTGAAAATAATAATAATAAAAATAATAATAATAAAAAGCGATTCCTGGGAAGAAAGGGGGGGAGGATGGTGAGGAAGGGAGAGAAGGAGCAAAGCTGGAAAACAAAAGCCTTTGAGGAGGGTAATGCTTTCCAGCTGCAAAAATACAGCCCTGGAGAGGAGCAAGTGCTTGCGTCACCCCCAGCCCTGGCCCTGCTCGGAGCAGGGGCCAGAGCAGAGACCCCCAGGGGGACTGGGACCCTCTGCTGCCCTGGGGGGCTGTGGCAGGATGGGTGTGAGGGTTGTGCAGGGCTGGAAGGCTTGTTTTGGCTGTTTTCCCTTCATATTCCCCCCCTTGGATGGGCTGGATTCAGCTCCTGCTTGGTGGGATGTGGCTGGTGAGGCTGGAGAGTGATGGGAAAGGGGTGATGGTGATGGCTGGGCCCCCTTTGGAAGGAGCATCCAGGGGGTCCACAGCCCTGGGCAGGGGGCTCGGGCCCCCCTGCTGTCCCCCTGACGTTCCCCACCCACCCCTGCTTGGATCACTCCCCCAGTCCTGTGACTCTGACTCAGCCACGCAGGCGCCAGCCAAGACCTGCTTTTTTTTGGGGAATTCTTGCACATCCCTTTGCTGAAGTGTTTCTCTCCCTGGCAGGGAGTCCAGTCCTGCTGCCCCCTCCCCATGTCAGAAGGGGGATTTGGAGTGCAGGGGAGGGCAGGGGGTGCTGGTTGTGACATCAGGACTCAAGCAGGGGACAGAGAGTGGCCCTTGACCCCCCAGTGCACATTTTTAGGTGTTTTTTACTCAGCACAAACCCCTCTTATCCCTCCAGGAGCTGGGATGAGGGGTGTGGGGGTCCCAGCTGGACCAAGAGCCCCATGAGCATCAGTGCTGGCCCCAAGACATTGAGAGCCCTGTGCTGGCCTTGGATGGGTTTGAGGTTGATGCTCATTCCTTGGCTGGGGCTGTTTCCAGTTGTTTTTACGAGCTGCCTCACGCCGGGTGGTGGCCTCAGCCTCTCCCTTCCGGAAAGGGGGTCACATCAGCATCATCCCTGGCTTGGATGTCCCATCCCCACCCCCAGGGCTGCCACCTGGGGCCCAAGGGCTGAGTTTGAGCTGATAACTCTGGGGGTTGGGGTTTGTGCACCCCCCAAAGCTCTGTGTGCTCATCCCATCCCGGTGTCGTGCACCCCCCGAGCCAGGCGGAGTGTGGGGCATTGCAAAACATCCTGACTTGATTCATGTTTTCCCTTCCAAGCTCCTGGCGTTGGTTAATAATTCAGTGGTGTCTGGCCCTGCTCCTCCAGGGCTGTCTGGGTCCTGCTGGCCTTGGAGTGCCCAGGCTGGGGGGTTGCAATGTCCCCATCCCTGCTCTGGGGGGCTGTCTGGGTCCTGCTGGCCTCAAGGGGTCTGGGCTGGGGGTCTGCTGTGCCCCCATCCCTGCCCTGGGGGGCTGTCTGGGTCCTGCTGGCCTCAGGGGGTCTGGACTGGGGGTCTGCTGTGCCCCCATCCCTGCTCTGGGGGATCCTGGTGGTCTCAAGGGGTCTGGGCTGGGGGTCTGCTGTGCCCCCATCCCTGCTCTGGGGGG
>WBMV01003426.1:144567-167255 GCA_013396655.1 Campylorhamphus procurvoides
GTGTCCCCATCCCTGCTCTGGGGGGCTCCTGTGCCCCCATCCCTGCTCTGGGAAGTCCTGCTGGCCTTGGAGTGCCCAGATTGTGTCCCCATCCCTGCTCTGGGGGGTCTTGCTGGCCTTGGAGTGTCCAAACTGGGGGGTTGCAGTGTCCCCATCCCTGCTCTGGGGGGCTCCTGTGCCCCCATCCCTGCTCTACCTTGTCCTTGCAGACCGTGGTGCTGCTTTATGGGGGTCTTGAGGGGCACTAACCCAAAGAACAGGCTCCCAAAACATCTCCAGGACCTGCCTCTGGCCTGGTGGGGGCTCAGAGGGCTGAGCAGTGCTGGGCACTGACCTGGAGACGAGGCAGGAATTCGGGTGTGCTGGGTTGATCCGATTTAACTGGTTTAATTAAATCACTGGTTTAATTAAATACTCACACCCTGCGTGCCAGGTGCTGTGTCTCACCTGCCCTGGGCCCCAGGGTGTCCCTGTGGCTCTGGATTAGCTCTGCTCCCACCTCACCCAGTGGGACCTGCCCATAAATCTGCTGCTCTCCCTCCCAGTGCTGCTGCTGGTGACTGGTGATGTCCCAGTGCTGTGGTTGGATCTCCTTCCCTTTTCCTGGTGTCCCCTCCCTCCTCCAGCACCCACCTTGCAGAGCTTCTCTCTGCTCCACTGGTGTTCCTGGTGGATGCATTCCCAGTGTTTGGGCAGGATGTTCTCTCAGTGTTTGCCCTGGATGCTCTCCCAGTTGTGTGGGATGTCCATGGATTGTCACAGGGGTGTCCATGGATTGTCCCAGGGGTGTCCATGGATTGTCCCAGGGGTGCCTGGGGGGCAGCAGGTCCTGTGTCCCTGAGGTGCTATGAGTTCTGTGGGTGCTGTGGGTGCTGTGGGGTGCCCTGTGACTCCCCACATGGTGACCAGGACATGTCCCCCTTGTGCTGCAGATCCTGGTGCCCTCATGGCTCCCACAGCCTCATTCCCTGCCTGTGTTGATGTTTGTGATCCTGGTGGGCTGGGACATGATCGAGAACCCCACGGGGGGTTCCTGGCTCTCTCCTTCCCTGTCTAACCCCCTCTCAACCCTGTGCTGGCCCAGACGTGGAGCAGATGGCCATCGACTGGCTCACGGGCAACTTCTACTTCGTGGATGACATCGATGACAGGATCTTTGTGTGCAACAAGAACGGGGACACCTGTGTCACCCTGCTGGACCTGGAGCTGTACAATCCCAAGGGCATCGCCCTGGACCCAGCCATGGGGTAAGTGCTGGGAATTCACTGCCCTTGGGGACAGTGGGCAAGGGTGGCCTGTCCCTCTGGGCTCGGGGGTCTCCTGTACCTGCCCATGTCAGGTACAGCAGGAAATTGCCCCCTCACCTGCTGCTTTCCAACCTGATGCTTCCCTGTTTGCCTGGATGGAGAGAACTGGTGTTATCGAGCGGAAAATTTGGATTATTTTATATAAATAAATAAATATTGCAGTGGAGCCAGGAGAGAGACTCTGGCCTTGAGCAGGGCAGGTGCAGACAAGCCCCAAAGGGGACTGAGTTAAGTCCCTTGGGCTTTGGTGCAAATCCCCATCTCTGGCTGTGCCCTTCTGGGATTTGTGGTGCCAGGAGCTGCTGCCACGGGCAGGGCGACCTCTGGATGCTCAGGCAGATGCCTTGGGTTGTGTTTTTAAGTTGTACAGCCCCATGGGTGCGTGTGGAGGGCCTTGGACCTTCTCCAGTGCCACCAACACGTCTGGGTTGAGGATCTTCTGTGAGCTCTCTGTGGGACCCTGGCCATTCCTGTGCCTCCTGGCATGAGAACATCCCATCCACACATCCACATCCTCCCTTCCCAAAGGATGAGCCCTGAGCTCCTGCCTTTGCTCTTCTCCCCCAGCAAAGTGTTCTTCACTGACTACGGGCAGATCCCCAAGGTGGAGCGCTGTGACATGGACGGGCAGAACCGCACCAAGCTGGTGGACAGCAAGATTGTCTTCCCACACGGCATCACCTTGGACCTGGTGAACAGGCTCGTGTACTGGGCCGATGCCTACCTGGACTACATCGAGGTGGTGGACTACGAGGGCAAGAACAGGCACACCATCATCCAGGGCATCCTGGTGAGTGGGGTTGGGGTGGCTGGGTCAAGGGGCTTGTGGTGGGGTGGGCTGGAGGCTTGTTGGAGTTCGGTGTACTGGGTGGTCTGCAGGCTTGGCTTTGCTGGGCATGGTCCTGTCAGGGGTGATCTCATGCCATGAGTGGAGACAAGAGCCATTGGGTGGGATCAGGGGCTCTCCACTCCTTGGAACTGGGTTCTCCTAACTCCTAAACTCTTTGTGGATGCCCCCATGGTGCCTTCCAGATCGAACACCTCTACGGGCTGACCGTCTTCGAGAACTACCTGTACGCCACCAACTCTGACAACGCCAATGCCCAGCAGAAAACCAGTGTCATCCGTGTCAACCGCTTCAACAGCACCGAGTACCAGGTGGTGACACGGGTGGACAAGGGTGGAGCGCTGCACATCTACCACCAGCGGCGCCAGCCCACAGGTGGGACCCTGCCCTTGGATCCCTGGACAGGGTGGGTGGGATTTCAGGAGGAAAGTGCTGCCCAGGGAGGTGGTGGAGTCCCCATCCCTGGAGGTGAACAAGGCACAAAGTGGATGTGGCGCTCAGTGCTCTGGGCTGGGTGACAAGGTGGGGGTTGGTCACAGGTTGGGCTTGATGATCTTGGAGGTCTTTTCCAACCTCTGTGATTCCTCCTGGGTGCTGCTGAACTCCCTGGGGTCTCTTATTCCCTGCTCTTGCTGCCTCTCCTCCTGTGAGAGACGTGGCAGCTGCACCACGTGATTGATGGATCATGGAGGGCGCAGGGACGTGGGAGCAGATGGGACATCTTGAAATATTAATGGTCCCACACACTCTCAGTCCCCACTGCCAGCATGTTCACCTCGGTGAAAGGGATTTCCAGGGAGATGAAAGGCTCTGGCACCACACCATCCCCTCCCTGTGTCCATCTCTATCTGCTCGCTCTACCCCCAGCACCTTCCTGCAGTTAAATCAATTTGCTCCCTTAAAATCCTCTTAGTGGCTGCAGCCTGCTCGGCATTTTCCAGAATACAAAATTAATCAGGAGATTTCTGAGCAGGAAAGGAGGGTGATTAAGGGGCTCTCCAGGCGGTGCTGGCTGTCCCTGTGCCGGGGCTTGTCCCACTGGTGCAGTCCTGCTCTCCCTGTGGCCCGTGAGGGTTGGGCTGGCACAGTGGGGCACTGTGACCCCGTGGCTGGGACATGCCAGGGACCCTTCTCATCTCTTCACTGCCCTCCCTGATCACCCAGGAGCTCCGGGGGTAATGGGCCACCCTAAAGTCCAGGGAGGACCCACAAGACCATGTCCCTGCACTTGCAGCCCCGTGTCCCTGTCCCCCTATCCATGCCCCCCACGCCGGGCAGGACCCCCCTGTGCCACTCTGGTGCCCCTGGCTGCCACGGCCTCATTCTGTTGCAGTGAGGAGCCACGCCTGTGAGCCAGATCAGTTTGGGAAGCCAGGAGGTTGCTCAGACATCTGCCTGCTTGGGAACAGCCACAAGAGCCGGACCTGCCGCTGCCGCTCCGGGTTCAGCCTGGGCAGTGATGGGAAGTCCTGCAAAAGTGAGTGCTGGGACCCCTGGAGGGACTGTGGGGGGTGAGGGTCCAGGGCTGTGGGCTGCTCCTGGCCTCTGTGTCACAGCTGTGACCCTATGACAGCCCCATGCCATGTGCCACCACCTGGCACCGCCCTGGTCTGGCTGGAGGCCACGGCTGTCCCCGTTTCCCTGCAGAGCCTGAGCACGAGCTGTTCCTGGTCTACGGGAAGGGGCGTCCGGGCATCATCCGTGGCATGGACATGGGGGCCAAGGTGCCAGATGAGCACATGATCCCCATCGAGAACCTCATGAACCCCCGAGCTCTGGACTTCCACGCCGAGACTGGCTTCATCTACTTCGCCGACACCACCAGTTACCTCATCGGGCGCCAGAAGGTCGATGGCACAGAGAGGGAGACCATCCTGAAGGATGGTGCGTGGCCAAGGGGCCTGGGCTGTGCCCTCGGGGCTGGGGGTCCATCACCCCTTCTGGTTTGAGTGGGGTTCAGGTGGTGCCCAACACACCATGGGTCAGATGGGGCTTGTTGCCTCCACTTCTCCTCTCCTGGTTGGTGACGCGCCCGCTCCGGCTTTTCCCCAAAGGCATCCACAACGTGGAAGGGATTGCTGTGGACTGGATGGGGAACAACCTGTACTGGACGGATGATGGCCCCAAAAAGACCATCAGCGTGGCACGGCTGGAGAAGGCTGCCCAGACAAGGAAGACGCTGATCGAGGGGAAGATGACGCACCCCCGTGCCATCGTGGTGGACCCCCTGAACGGGTGCGAGTGCCCGGGTGGGCAGGGCTGGCTGGGAGGGTGGCACGGCCACAGGGACGTGGTTGGGTCTCTGAATTGTCACCAGCTGTGACAATGGCACCAGGGCTCAGCTTAGTGTCCGTGGCAGGTGGATGTACTGGACGGACTGGGAGGAGGATCCCAAGGACAGCAAGAGGGGCAAGATCGAGAGGGCCTGGATGGACGGTTCCAACCGCAACGTCTTCATCACCTCCAAGACCGTGCTGTGGCCCAACGGGCTGAGTCTGGACATCCCAGCCAAGATCCTGTACTGGGTGGATGCTTTCTATGACCGCATCGAGATGGTCTATCTCAACGGCACCGAGCGGAAGGCGAGTGGGGGTCCCACAGGGTGCTGATCCCCCCCAGTGCTGTGGCTTTGCTTCCTTCCTCTCCACTTCCACCATCTCCAGCTAATGGAGCCTCCCCATGCCCACAGGTCGTGTACGAGGGCCCGGAGCTGAATCACGCCTTCGGGCTGTGCCACTACAGCAACTTCCTCTTCTGGACCGAGTACCGCAGTGGCAGCATCTACCGGCTGGACCAGAGCTCCAAGGCCGTGAGCCTGCTCCGCAACGAGCGCCCACCCATCTTTGAGATCCGGATGTATGATGCACAGCAGCAGCAAGGTGCTGGGGCCATGCTGGGACCATGTTGGGACCATGCTGGGCCATGCTGGGGCCATGTTGGGGCCGTGCTGGGCCATGCTGGGCCATGCTGGGGCCATGCTGGGGTCATGCTGGGACTGTGCTGGGCCATGCTGGGACCGTGCTGGGACTGTGCTGGGCCATGCTGGGCCATGCTGGGACCATGCTGGGACCATGTTTGGGCCGTGCTGGGCCGTGCTGGGCCATGCTGGACCATGCTGGGACCATGTTGGGGCTGGGCTGGACTATGCTGGGCCATGCTGGGACCATGCTGGGGCTGGGCACGGGGAGCTGGAGGAGGGATGGGGATTGGGACGGGTACAAGGGTGACGATGAGCCCTGCCTAAGCAGCCCCCACACCTCTCCTTGCTTCCTCATGGCCGTCCCCATGCACAGCGTCATTCCTGGTGGTCATTCCATGCCCTTCCAACCTTTCCCACCCTTGTTCCATCATGCTCTGTGTCCTCTGAGGGGTGCCCATGCCCTCATGAGCTGGGATCTCCAGCTGGGTTCTCACTGTGGAGACTCCTGAAGGTGTCCAGGAGTCCAGGGACACTCAGTTGGTTCTCAGGGGTCCCTGGGCACTGAGGTCCCACCTCCTCACCCCACTTTGCCTCCACAGTGGGCTCCAACAAGTGCCGTGTCAACAACGGGGGCTGCAGCAGCCTCTGCTTGGCCACCCCTCGGGGCCGTCAGTGCGCCTGCGCCGAGGACCAGATCCTGGGGCCAGACTCTGTCACCTGCCAGGGTAGGCTGCCCTGGGACCCTCATGGGGACCCCCTTTCCCCATGGAATCCTGGTTAAAACCCTCCCTGTGTTTTCCCCTTGGCAGCAAACCCATCCTACATCCCACCGCCGCAGTGCCAGCCCGGGGAGTTTGCCTGTAAGAACAACCGCTGCATCCAGGAGCGCTGGAAGTGTGACGGGGACAACGACTGCCTGGACAACAGTGATGAGGCCCCTGAGCTCTGCCGTGAGTGACCCACCCCTGTGTGGTGGCAGCTGGGCTAAGGGTCCCCAAGATGTGGGGACAGGGGTTGGGGCTGGGCTGGGGGAGCCAGGACACCTCTGTCCCCTTCCAGCTGGAGGAAGAGTGGGATTGAGTGTGGTTGAGGGGACAAAGGGTGATTGGGATCCTGATCCCCAGTTTGAGGTCCCAGTCCTTTCTGTCCTTTTCCTCCCCTTGATGGGGTGGGATGAGGGGCAGGTCCTGAGCGGGTTGTCCCCCCACAGACCAGCACACCTGCCCCTCTGACCGCTTCAAGTGCAAGAACAACCGCTGTATCCCCAACCGCTGGCTCTGCGACGGGGACAACGACTGTGGGAACAACGAGGATGAGTCCAACTCCACCTGCTCAGGTGTGGAGCCTGCCTTGTCCTCAGGGAGCCATGGGAGCTGAGCCACAGCTATCTCTGTTCCCTGGGGGCTGAGGTTTTGGGATCTCACACATCCCTGTGCCCACCTTGGCTTCAGCTGTGCCTCACAGGAGCCCAGGAGGTTCTTCCCCTCCTTCTCTGGGCACACCAAGGCACCACCAGCCACTAACCCTCTGTCTGTCCTTCCTGGCCAGCCCGGACCTGCTCCCCCAACCAGTTCTCCTGCGCCAGTGGCCGCTGCATCCCCATCTCCTGGACGTGTGACCTGGATGATGACTGTGGGGACCGCTCTGACGAGTCTGCCTCGTGTGGTGAGCTGAGACGGGGAGCACTGGGAGCACGGGGCACTTTGGGGGTGCTGCACCTCACCCCTCCATGGGGGCTCCATGGGGGCTGGGGAGCACCTGGGGTGTCCCCTGCACTGATGGTGGCTCTGCCTCCTCCTCAGCCTACCCGACCTGCTTCCCCCTGACACAGTTCACCTGCAACAACGGGCGCTGCATCAACATCAACTGGCGCTGTGACAACGGTGAGGACCCCAATTCCAGCCCTGGGGCTGCTCCCTTGGGGCTGGAGAGACCCGAGGCGGGGGGTGCAGCCTGGCAGGGACCCCGTTTTGGCAAGGGGCAGTTCTCAGCATGTGCTGAAAGGCAGAACCTAGGCCCAAAGCTGAGAACATCCTGCAATCCCCACCCCCACATTTCCTTTGGTTGCCACCAGCACAGTGTGTGCTGCAGGAATAACCTGGAGGGGATCGTTTCAGACCTTGGTGCTCTTTGCAAGGTCTCCAAAACTCTGCTCCACTGCTGGAGCTGAGCATGGAATGGCTGGTGCAGCTGGCATGGCTAAGCCACGTCCTGCAGCCCCAAGGAAGGTAGAAGAGCTCTCCTGGTCAACTCCCATCTGCCCCTGGATCTTTCCAGGGCCAGTTCTGGGACAGAGAGTTTGCCTCAAGGCTGCTTTCCTTCCCCACAAGTTTATTTGAGCTGCTCTGCGTCGTTATGTTTAATTAGTGGCTTCGGAGCAGACGGGTTTAGCACAACTGTGGCTGCAGGACTCTCCCTGGAGTCTTCCTGAGGACCTGCCCAGGGTGGTCCCTTCTCCTGGGATCCCCCCACTGTGGCAGCCAGGCCATGGCACGAAGCCCCTTTTGTGCAGCCCCAAGCCTTGGGGCAGGAGCTGCAGGGCCTCCCCCCAGCCTGGCTGCCCCTCCAGCACCCTCTGCTGCTTCTGGCCTTGCCCCCCGGTGCCTGCCCAGCCTCTGTGTGTCCGTGTCCGTGTCCACGTCCTGGTGTCTCTGTGGCGCCCGCTGTGCCGTGGTGTGTTGTGTTTGTCACCGTGCCCACGCTCCTGTCTGGTGGTTCTGTGTTTCAGAAAAAGATTGTGGGGATGGCTCTGACGAAAAGAACTGTCCAAAGCCTACCGGTTAGTGCATAGATCAACATGCACCAGACCCCCACCTGGCCCCCGAGCCCCCCAAAACCTGCTGGGAGCCCTGTGGGGCTGCTCCAGGCGCTGGCAATGCCCCCCCTCCTCTTTGGCAATGCCCCCTGTGCCTCTGGCAATGCCTTCCATCCTCTCCAGCAATGCTGCTTGTCTTTGGCAGTGCCCCCCAGGCTCTCTGGAAATGTCCCCCGTGCCTCTGGCAATGCCCCCCGTGCCTCCAGCAGTGGGAGGGATGTGCTGGGTGCCAGGGGATGAATCCAGTGTCCCTCCCAGCTCACCAAGCAGAGTGACTTGGGAAGGTCCTCTTGGTGGAAGCCTGGAGAAGTCTGGGGCTGCAGATGCAGGAGCTGTGCTGCTGGTGAGCCAGCAGTGCCATTGTCCCCGGCAGTGCCACCGTCCCTAAGGAGGTGGGAGGCACTGGGAGGCAAATAACCTTGCCCAGGCTCAGATGGGGCATCCACAGCAGAATAAAGTCCTGTCGTGGTCCCCAAGCTGGTCCCCAAGCTGGTCCACCTGTCCTGGACCAGTGGAAGGGCTGCATTGCCAGTGTCCTGGTACACTCAGACCAAAGTTCCCCCTGCCCTTCAGTGGGCAAGGGGGTTCCCTCCAGACAATTTGACCTCCTCAATTGGCTGCACCACCCCCCTCCCCATGGGTGCCCCCCTGGAGGAGCACCCTGTCCCCCAGCCCTGCTCCCCCCAGAGAGGAGCGGAGCCTCCCCAGGTTCATGGCTGATCTATGCAGTTTCTGTGTTTCATTTTCTCCGTGTGCTGCTGGTGCTGTGGCAGGTGGGGGGTGGGAGGGCCGGGGGTCTCTGGTCTCTGGTGGGGTGTGGCCCCCCATCCTGTCTGCCGCCGTGTCCCTCTTGTTCCCTGCTTCACCCACTGCTGCCTCCGGCTGGGGGGGGTCTCTGCCGTCCTCCCTCCCGCCGTGCCTCTGCCAACCCCCTCCCCAGCCGGGTGCCCGCTGACCCCCTGCCCGCTCCCCTTGCCCCTCCAGACAACGACTGTGGGGACAACAGCGACGAGGCAGGGTGTAGCCACTCCTGCTCCAGCAACCAGTTCAAGTGCAACAGCGGGCGCTGCATCCCCGTGCACTGGACCTGTGATGGGGACAACGATTGTGGCGACTACAGCGACGAGACCCACGCCAACTGCACCAACCAGGGTGAGCCCCGGCACGGGGGAGGGCGTGGGATATGGACCCCCCAACCTGGAAAGCCAAACCCTTCACCCAGCAGAGCCCTGCTGCTTGCAGGCAGGGAATTCTGCAGGTTGGGAATCCTGCAGGTTGGGAATTCTGCAGCCTCCTCTGCCCAACCTGAGTGCCCAGAACTTGCTTTTGCACCTCGGGGTGCCCCAACTCTTTCCCTCCTGGCTGAGTGCCTGGTCCCCACCACCCCTGGAGCTCCAGAGCTTCTTGGGGAGCAGGCAATGAGCAGGTCCCCCCTCCCCACAGCCACACGCCCACCCGGGGGCTGCCACACCGATGAGTTCCAGTGCAGGCTGGACGGGCTGTGCATCCCCATGCGCTGGCGCTGCGATGGTGACACCGACTGCATGGACTCCAGCGACGAGAAGAACTGCGAGGGTGTCACCCACGTGTGCGACCCCAACGTCAAGTTTGGCTGCAAGGACTCAGGTGAGGGCAAGGGGAGGGAGGAACCCGCACTGGGGATGGTGAATGGACCTTCTGAGTGCTGGTAAAATGGGGAAACACGGCCTGGCACAAACCATGGTCTTGATGGGTGGCATCGTGCTTGGATCCCTTCTGCCCCTCTGACCTGGGGAAGGGGCTGGGACTTGCCTTGACAGGTTGGGGACAGGGATGGAGGGACACCAGCTCTGAGGCACCCAAAACACCTGGAATAACATCTCTGGGTTTTCTCTTCCCCTTCCCCCTCAGCCCGCTGCATCAGCAAGGCCTGGGTCTGTGACGGGGACAGCGACTGCGAGGACAACTCTGATGAGGAGAACTGTGAGTCGCTGGTGTGCAAACCCCCCTCTCACACCTGTGCCAACAACACCTCCATCTGCCTGCCCCCCGAGAAGCTCTGCGATGGCTCTGACGACTGTGGGGATGGCTCCGACGAGGGCGAGCTCTGCGGTGAGCGCGGGGCCGGGCACGGGGACACGACACGTCCCGGGAGGTGACAGGGAGGTGACAAGCGTGTCCTGTCCCCGCAGACCAGTGTTCTCTCAACAACGGCGGCTGCAGCCACAACTGCACGGTGGCCCCCGGCGAGGGCATCGTGTGCTCCTGCCCCCTGGGCATGGAGCTGGGCGCTGACAACAAGACCTGCCAGATCCAGAGCTACTGTGCCAAGCACCTCAAGTGCAGCCAGAAGTGCGAGCAGGACAAGTACAATGTCAAGTGCTCCTGCTACGAGGGCTGGATGCTGGAGCCCGACGGCGAGAGCTGCCGCAGCCTAGGTGTGTAGGGAGGGGGCTGCAGGGGCTGGCACCTTGGGGTGGCACACATGGGTGACCCCCTCACAGTTTTTCTCAGCGGCCTTGGGTTGGAATTTGTCCTCTCATGATGCTGAGGGTTGCACTGACAGGCATGGTTGGGTCCCGGGGGGATCTGCCAGCTGACAGCAGACCCCTCATTGTGCCCCATAGCTGAGCACGAGATCCTCTGCCTTGTCCATGTCCTCTCTGACCCTTTCCTGCTCCCTCCAGACCCCTTCAAGCCCTTCATCATATTCTCCAACCGCCACGAGATCCGTCGCATCGACCTGCACCGGGGGGACTACAGTGTCCTGGTGCCCGGGCTGCGCAACACCATCGCCCTGGACTTCCACCTCAACCAGAGCTCCCTGTACTGGACTGACGTGGTGGAGGACAAGATCTACAGGGGAAAGCTGCTGGAGAATGGGGGTACGAAGCCTGGCATCGGGTGGGAAGGCAGGGCTGGGGGTCTGGGATCAGAGACTCTGTGACACCCGCAGTGATGCAGCAGCTGGAACCCACAGCTCTGATAGTGATCCCGTTCTGCACTCATTATGCAGGAGTTAATTAGCATTCCCAGCGCTTCCCTGCTGGTAATTGCAGCCCAGCAGCTGGGCCCCCTCCCTATCAGTGCTGCTCCCACAGTGGGGCAGCAGGAGCCCAGAGTCAGGACTGTGGGTAGGGGGCTGAACCCTTTGGGGTTTGGACCATGGAGACGAGACAGACCCCATTTGGGGAGGACAAGTCCCCACACTGTTGACCCCAAATATGCTGGGTGGAGCTGTTGAGGATGGGGGTGTGGTGGTGGTGGGTGGGCCAGGGAGGAGGCACCAACCTGAGCTCTCACACTGCACCCCACAGCTCTGACCAGCTTTGAGGTGGTGATACAGTACGGGCTGGCCACCCCCGAGGGGCTGGCCGTGGACTGGATCGCTGGCAACATCTACTGGGTGGAGAGCAACCTGGACCAGATCGAGGTGGCCAAGCTGGATGGCACCATGAGGACCACGCTGCTGGCTGGGGACATCGAGCACCCCCGTGCCATCGCCCTGGACCCCCGCTATGGGTGAGGCAGGAGGGGGCAGCGCTCCCCAGGAACCCCCTGGCACCCCTGGGACCTTCCTGCAGGGTGAGACCACTGGCTCCTGTGCTGAATGTGCCATCCCTCCTGGCAGGATCCTGTTCTGGACAGACTGGGATGCCAGCCTGCCCCGCATCGAGGCCGCCTCCATGAGCGGTGAGGGTCGGCGCACCATCCACAAGGAGACAGGATCAGGGGGGTGGCCCAATGGACTCACTGTGGACTACCTGGAGAAGCGAATCCTCTGGATCGACGCCAGGTAGGGCCAGGACATGTCTCTGCCTCCCCATCCCCTTCCCTCCCAGTCTGGCAGTCCCTTCCCCTCACTCCAGTGTTGTGCTGAGCTGGGAGTGAGGAGCCTTTGGGCTGTGTTTGTGTCTCCCAACACGTTCCAGCTCTGGGTTTTCTCCCTGGTGTAAATCAGAAGTCATCCCATGGCTGTTTAGATCCTTCAGGTTGTTGCTGTTGGGTTAAAGACCCCATGGTGCCCCCTCCCCACCTCCCTCACCCTCATCTCTGTCGGGGCAGGTCGGATGCCATCTACTCAGCCCTGTACGATGGGACAGGGCACATCGAGGTGCTTCGGGGCCACGAGTACCTGTCACACCCCTTTGCTGTCACCCTCTACGGGGGGGAGGTGTACTGGACCGACTGGCGCACCAACACCCTGGCCAAGGCCAACAAGTGGACAGGGCACAACGTGACGGTGGTGCAGAGGACCAACACACAGCCCTTTGACCTGCAGGTGTATCACCCGTCCCGGCAGCCCCTGGGTGAGGCTGGGAGAGAGGAGGTGTTGGGATGGGATGGGATGGGGGAGCACAGGGAGGGATGGTGCCAGCACTCAGTCTGTGCCTACACCCACTCAGAGCAGCGGGTGGGCGCTGCTCCCACCCCAGTGGGTGATGAGGATGATGGTCCGAGCTCCTCAGTGGGCCAGCCAAGGACTGGGGGGGCTGCAGCTCTTGGGGACCTCAAAGACGGGGATGTCACTGAGTCCTGTCCCCTTTGCAGCTCCAAATCCCTGCGAAGCCAACGGGGGAAAAGGGCCATGTTCCCACCTCTGCCTCATCAACTACAACCGCACCTTGTCCTGCGCCTGCCCCCACCTCATGAAGCTGGACAAGGACAACACGACCTGCTATGGTAGGGGTCTGCCTTGGCCCCCCAGGCCAGGGGAGTGTACAGGTGCTCCGGAGCGGAGGTCTCATCGCTGCCCCTCTTGTTGTTCTCCCAGAGTTTAAGAAGTTCCTGCTGTACGCACGGCAGATGGAGATCCGGGGCGTGGACATCGACAACCCCTACTACAACTACATCATCTCCTTCACTGTGCCCGACATCGACAATGTCACGGTGGTGGACTACGACGCACTGGAGCAGCGCATTTACTGGTCAGACGTCCGCACCCAGACCATCAAGAGAGCCTTCATCAACGGCACGGGTGTGGAGACTGTTGTCTCTGCAGGTGGGTATGGGGGACCATCATCACCCCCAGAGTTGGGACCCCCAACCCTCCAGAACCTTCAGATCCATGAGATGAGCCCTTTGTCTTCATCCCAGCCCTGTTCTCACAGCTGATGAGCTCCTGTCTCTGTTCCCTTGCAGACTTGCCCAATGCCCACGGCCTCTCCGTGGACTGGGTTTCCAGAAACCTCTTCTGGACCAGCTACGACGCCAACAAGAAGCAGATCAACGTGGCCCGGCTGGATGGCTCCTTCAAGAACGCGGTGATCCAGGGGCTGGACAAGCCCCACTGCCTCGTGGTTCACCCGCTCCGGGGGTGAGTCTGGTGGGATGGGCCAGGAGTGTCCAGGCACAGATGTGTGTTTGTGACAGGGCATGTGTGTGATGGAGGAGAGAAGAGGTTGCTCTCCCTGCGTGTCAGCACATGTAGGAAGTGTGTGAGAGGAGATGGGGGGGGTGTGATGGGTGTCCATGTGTGTAAAACTGGTTGTGCTGGTCTGGGTGTGCACAGGGCTCCGGCACACCCCAGGCAGGACCCCCCCTTCCTGGGTGCCACACTAAGGGTGGGGGGCTGTGCAGGGGTAGGAGGGTCGGGGGGGGCCTGGCACTGAGTCCCCTCACCCATTGTCCCCATACCATGCAGGAAGCTGTACTGGACAGATGGGGACAACATCAGCGTGGCCAACATGGATGGCAGCAACCGCACTCTCCTCTTCACCAACCAGAAGGGACCTGTTGGTATGGACCCCTTGGGACCTTCTCTGTCTCTCCTCGATGTCCTACAGAGCCTCAAGTGCCTGCTCTGGCTCCCCAGGGGGGTGGCAGCTGCCCTGTACTGGGTCAACCTGACCTCACCTGCCCACTCTCTCCATCACCCATCGCCCTGCCAGTCCCATCCCACCTCCCAACTGGTGACAGTCCCTGTGTGCCACCAAAACACTGACGTTCCTGTCCTTTCCAGGTCTTGCCATCGACTACCCAGAGAGCAAATTGTACTGGATCAGCTCTGGCAATGGCACCATCAACAGGTGTGACCTGGATGGCAGCAACCTGGAGGTGATCGAGTCCGTGCGGGGCCAGCTGAGCAAGGCCACTGCCCTGGCCATCATGGGTGAGGGCTGGCGAAGGGGGACACCTTTCCCTGTCTCCTGGCTCTGCCCAAACCTCTCATGCCCTCCTCTCCCACCTCAACAGGTGTGGGAGGGGATGGGGAAATGGTGCCACGTGCTTCTGCCTTCTCCTCCCAGGGGACAAGCTGTGGTGGGCTGACCAGGCCTCGGAGAGGATGGGCACCTGCAACAAGAAGGATGGGACGGAGGTGACGGTGCTGCGCAACAGCACCACGCTGGTGATGCACATGAAGGTGTATGATGAGAGCATCCAGCAAGGTGAGTGTGGGGTCCTGGCACAGAGCTCCTGCAGGGCTGGGCTGATCCATGGTGGCCAAGTGGCCCCATCCCTGCTAACTCTGCAATGGTGTCGTGGTGGCCCCGTCCCTGATAGCTGTGCCAAGCCTGGCCCTTGTCCTCATGGGCTCAAGACACCCACATCTTATGTGGGCACTGGCTGCCCCAACCATGCTGGGTGCTCCTGAGCCCCCCAAAGCTCCTCACCCCCTTCTCTTCCACAGCTGGGACCAACCCCTGCAGCCAAAACAACGGGGACTGCTCCCAGCTCTGCCTCCCCACCTCGGAGACCTCCCGCTCCTGCATGTGCACGGCGGGCTACAGCCTCAAGAGTGGGCAGCAGTCCTGTGAGGGTGAGTGTGCCCATCCCTCTCCCCTCCCCAAACCACCCCTCAGAGCAGGGAGACCCTGCAGCCACCCCAGCCATGCCCCTCGTCACCCAGGCTGGTGACCCCTTGCTCTGACTGCCCATGGGCTCCTCTCCACTGCCCATGGTGCTGTGAGGGGACACTGGGGACCAGAGGGACTGGGGAGGTCGGAGAGATTGGGGGCTCAGGTGGCAGCAAGACCCTCGATGGGCTGTCCCTGATGAGCATGAGGGCACTGCCTGGGCACTGAGGGTGTTGTGGGAGGAGGGGAATCGGACAGACCCCCAAGGAGAGGTGGGACCCTCGCTGTGGGCAGCAAGTTTTGGTCACTGGGAGCAGGGCTGGGCAGATCCCCCATCCCCACAGCGTTCGCCACCATCTCCCCGGGCACTGCCAGGGCCTCTCAAAGGCTGTTTGTGTGCAAAGTGTTCCGGGTGTTTTTGGAGGGGGCTGGCAGAGCTCTGCACCATCTGGGTCAGGGCAGGGGCTGAATAACAAGCACTGCCCTGACCCAGTTGCACCGTGGAGCCTTTGCCAGCACGAGGGAGGGGGTGGTGGGTGATGGGAAGGGGCTTTGCTCCTGATCCCCCATGCCCTGGAGTGGGGCAGAACCCTGGAATAGGCTGTGCCAGAGCTACAGCCCCCAGAGGGGTATGGGATGAGCCCACAGAACCCTGACAGGCTTTTGCTCCTTCATGGAGCAGCTGTTGGTTTTCCATGGTGAAGGGACAGCCTGTGGTTTAGGGGATGTCCGACTGTGCCCATCCCTGTGTTGCAGGTGTTGGCTCCTTCCTCCTGTACTCGGTCCACGAGGGGATCCGGGGCATTCCCCTGGACCCCAATGACAAGTCAGATGCCCTCGTGCCGGTGTCAGGAACCTCCCTGGCCGTGGGGATCGACTTCCATGCAGGTGATGCAGGGCTGGGAGCAGGGCAGGGGGGCTGGGAACAGACAGGGGAGGGGGAGCATGAAGGGGGGGACAGCTCCAGGCCCCCCCAGAACATCCCTCCTCAGCAACACCTGGTGAAGGAGAGTTTTGGGGTCCTGGGGTGCAGGTCACCCCAGGAGTGGTCACTGACACCTTCCTGCTTGTCCCTCTCAGAGAACGACACGATTTACTGGGTGGACATGGGCCTGAGCACCATCAGCAGGGCCAAGAGGGACCAGACGTGGCGCGAGGACGTGGTCACCAATGGCATCGGCCGCGTGGAGGGCATCGCCGTGGACTGGATTGCTGGTGGGAGGGGGGCTCTGGAGCTGGGGGGCAGTGGGGGCAGTGGAGCTTGTGTGGGGGTTCACCATCCCCTCTTGCAGGAAACATCTACTGGACGGACCAGGGTTTCGATGTCATCGAGGTGGCCAGGCTGAATGGGTCATTCCGCTACGTGGTCATCTCGCAGGGGCTGGACAAGCCACGGGCCATCACTGTCCATCCAGAGAAGGGGTGAGACATTAGGGGGACATCACTTGGGGGGTGGGCACAGAGCAGAGACTCCCACACCTCCCAGGTGCCAACACCTCAGAAAATCCCAGTGGAGCCTCCCCAGCCCTGCTTCAGCTTTGGACAGAGTCCCACGTGGAGGAGGAGAGGTGTTTGGATCTGGGGAGGGATGCAGATCCAAAGTCTGCGAGCCCACAGGATCCACACTGACATCCTGATGTGGGTGGAGAGGGAGGAGGTGTTTGTCCCAAAGGGCCCCGAGATGCTGCTCATGGTGACGTCCCTGCTGTCCCCTCAGGTACCTGTTCTGGACAGAGTGGGGGCAGTACCCCCGCATCGAGCGCTCACGCCTGGATGGGACCGAGAGGATGGTGCTGGTGAACGTCAGCATCAGTTGGCCCAACGGGATTTCTGTGGACTACGAGGTACAGTCGGCATCTGGGAGGATGGAGCTGGTCCCCAGGGTCCCTGCAGCTGTGTCCTCCTGGTGCAGACATAGCTGCCCTCCCCTGGGCTCCAGAATCTCAGGAGGGCTGTCCAGGATGGTCTCCTGAACCCTGGAGGTGCAGAGGGTGCTGTGGTGCCACCCTGGTGCCAACTGGGATGCCCTCTCATGCCCACAGGATGGGAAGCTGTACTGGTGTGATGCTCGGACAGACAAGATCGAACGGATTGACCTGGAGACAGGCGAGAACCGGGAGGTCGTCCTGTCCAGCAACAACATGGACATGTTCTCTGTGTCAGTCTTCGAGGAGTACATTTACTGGAGTGATAGGTGAGATGCCAAAGGGTCTGGGGGTGTTGGGTCCAGGGCACCAACTGTGTGGAGGGTTGGAGGGGAGCTGGCAGGTGATATGGAAAGGTGGGGAAGGGTCCCATTCTGGTCACTTGGTGACTCTGTCTTTCCTCAGGACTCACGCCAATGGCTCCATCAAGAGAGGCAACAAGGACAACGCCACCGAGTCGGTGTCCCTGCGGACTGGGATTGGGGTGCAGCTCAAGGACATCAAAGTCTTCAACCGGGCCCGGCAGAAGGGTGGGTCCAGGCGTGGGGGTCAGCCCCACATGCAGGGAGGGGTCAGCTCCTCCTGTGGGGAGGGGGATCTAAACAAACACGTCACCGCGTCCTCATTGGTGCCACGTTGCGCCACGGGCTGAGCGGGGAGAAGCAAAAGCAGCTGAGTGGGCACATCCTGCCCAGCCCCTCACCCAGCCCTCCCTTCTCTGTCCCCCAGGCACCAACATCTGTGCCCAGAACAACGGGGACTGCCAGCAGCTCTGCCTGTTCCGTGGTGGCGGGCAGAGGACGTGTGCCTGTGCCCACGGGATGCTGTCGGAGGACGGCGTGAGCTGCCGGGACTACGACGGGTACCTGCTCTACTCGGAGCGCACCATCCTCAAGAGCATCCACCTCTCGGACGAGAACAACCTCAACGCGCCCATCAAGCCCTTCGAGGACGCGGAGCACATGAAGAACGTCATCGCCTTGGCCTTCGACTACCGCTACAGCTCCAAGGGCAGCAACCGCATCTTCTACAGCGACATCCACTTCGGCAACATCCAGCAGATCAACGATGATGGCACAGGGCGAAAGACCATTGTGGAGAGTGAGTGGCACAGGGGTCCCCGTGTCTGTCAGCCCTCAGACCCCTCTTCCTGTCCTCCCCCACCTCCTCCTGCGCCCCCTCCCTCCTGGCCCGAGGGGTTTTGGTCCTTGGGTGACATGTTTTGGTGGTTTCGGAGGTGTTTGGAGTGGCAGGGGGTATGGGCTCAGCCTTGAGGTTTCTGAGGAGCCTCTGGCAGTGGACACAGGCATTGGGAGCTCATTCTGGCACAGAGAGCATGTCACGAGGCTTGGGCAGGAATTGCAAACTCAGGATCAGCTCCATATTCGCATTCACCTCAAGGCAGCACCTTGAGCCCCGACCCTCGCTGTGCCCTGCCATGGCCTCACCTCCAGCCCTCACCTTGCACTTGGTTGGGTTCATTGGCACCTGCAGGAGCTTGAAAGAACCTTCTCTAGGAGCTCCCTCATCCAGAATGTGCTGCTAATGAGCAAATTGACAGCAGCTCTGGCTGTAGCTTTATCCCTGAGATGGGAGAGCAGGGCCCAGCTCTCCCAGCCGCTTCATTAAACCCTTTGCTGAGCGTTAATGAGGGAGGGAGGAAGGGTGGGTGCACAGTTCAACTTCCCTGGTCACCACGAGGGTTTGCTTTGTCATTTTGTGCCCCTGGGGCTCAGCTCTCCCCTGGCAGTGAGGGCCTTTCCCCTTCCCAAAGACCTTCTCAAGTCTTTGTGGTCTCTGCTCACCCCTGAGCACATGGTGTTACCCATCAGCCAAAGCCTCCAAGGGTTGTTTTTGCTGTAATTAAAAGCAGTAACTTCAACATCCTGGTGTCAGGGGCACCGCTGGCCCTGTGGGGTGGGCTGGCAGCCTTTGGAGGGGGGGTCCAGGCTGGATGTGACCTTTCCTGTCCCCCCCACAGATGTGGGCTCGGTGGAGGGGCTGGCGTATCACCGTGGCTGGGACACGCTGTACTGGACGAGCTACACCACGTCCACCATCACCCGGCACACCGTGGACCAGAGTCGTGTCGGGGCCTTCGAGAGGGAGACGGTGATCACCATGTCTGGGGACGATCACCCCCGGGCCTTCGTGCTGGATGAGTGCCAGAAGTGAGTGGCCATTGAGGGTCTAGCCAGTCCCCCCAGGGGTCCTCATGGTCCCAACAGGCACTGCTCCACTGGGGACAGAGCTCTGGATCCCAGCACAGAGAAGATTGGATCCCAGGGAGGAAAGTCCCTGTGACCCCGTCCCCACAAACCCCTCAGCACCCCAAAGCAACAACAGACCCCCCTGTCCCATCCCCTCCAAGGGGTGCCACATTTCCCAACTGGCTGTGGTGGCCTCTTTCATCCCCATCCCACCCCCTTTGAAACGGGAATGATGTCCCATCCATCCCTGAGCCCCTGGAAGTCCCACAGCTGTTGAGCTGGGGCTGCAAAGAGTGTCTCTCCCCTTCCAGCCTCATGTTCTGGACCAACTGGAACGAGCAGCACCCCAGCATCATGAGAGCCACCCTCTCCGGTGCCAACGTCCTCATCATCATCGACCAGGACATACGGACGCCCAACGGGTTGGCCATTGACCACAAGGCTGAGAAGATTTACTTCTCTGATGCCACACTGGACAAGATCGAGCGCTGCGAATACGACGGTTCAAACCGCCACGTGAGTCTGAGATGGGGAGGAGTGTCCAAACTGGGGCTGGAGCATGGTCAGAGGGAAGCAGAGATGTCCTTGAGGCTGGGGGGAATCAGGTATCCCCCATGGGAGATGTTTAGGAGGGCTGTGGGGCTGCATCCCACAGTAGGTTCCTCCTGCTCATGGTTTGCCTGCGTCCCCGGGAAGTGAGGACATAGCCTCAAGCTGCACCAGGGTAGGTTCAGGTGGGACATCACAAGGAGTTTCTTCATGGAAAGGGTTGTTTGGCATTGGAACAGGCGGCTCAGGGAGGTGGTGTAGTCTGGGAAGTATTCATGGCTGGGTTGGATGGGGCTTGGATCAACCTGGTCTAGGGGGAGATGTCCCTGCCCACGGCAGAGGGGTGGGAAGTGGATGATCTTTAAGATCCCTTCCAACCCAACCCATTCCATGATTCAGGTGATCCTGAAGTCGGAGCCCGTGCACCCCTTTGGCCTGGCTGTGTATGGAGATTACATCTTCTGGACCGACTGGGTGCGCAGGGCCGTGCAACGTGCCAACAAGTACGTGGGCACCGACATGAAGCTGCTGCGTGTGGACATCCCCCAGCAGCCCATGGGCATCATCGCCGTGGCCAACGACACCGACAGCTGTAAGGACCCTCTGCCTGTCCCCACAACCTCCCCAGCCCCTGCTCTTCACCCTGTCTGCGGGCCAGGGGAAGGGGAATCCACCCCATTGCCCTTCCTGCTGTGTTGTTGCCCCTTTGGGACCCTCACACCAGAGTTGTCCATCTCCAAATGCTGTGCAGGCTGAAGACAGAGAGGATTTGTCCCATTTCTGCTCTTCTCAGGGCATCCTCCTTGCAAAATTTGGGGAGACTGGGGACCCCCATCCCCCTGCACCCCTGTAGACCCAGGGGAAGAGCCTGGGGAGGGACCCCTAATTCTTTTTGCCTCAGCAGGGAGCATGAGAGGCAGGGCCTGCTGTGTCTGTCTCTGGTGTGACCGCTGTCCCTCTGTCCTAGGTGAGCTGTCCCTGTGCAGGGTGAACAACGGTGGCTGCCAGGACCTGTGTCTGCTCACCCCCATGGGACACGTCAACTGCTCCTGCCGCGGGGAGAGGGTCCTGCAGGAGGATCTCACCTGCAAAGGTGAGGGGGTGGGAGGGAGTGGGGAGTGGAGGGGGAGAGGGTCCTGCAGGAGGATCTCACCTGCAAAGGTGAGGGGGTGGGAGGGAGTGGGGAGTGGAGGGGGAGAGGCCGATCTCAGCCTGGCAGAGCTGGCATTCCCTGTGCCCTCCCCAGCCCTGAATTCCACCTGCAACGTGCACGAGTTCGAGTGTGGCAACGGCGACTGCATCGACTTCAGCCGGACCTGCGATGGCGTCGTGCACTGCAAGGACAAGTCGGATGAGAAGCAATCCTACTGCAGTAAGGTTCCTCCTCTTGCTGCCTTGCTCACCCACACACACCCCCCAGCACCCACAGACACCTTGTGGGAGCCCTTGGCTCTGCTCAGAGAAATATGGACTGGTTTGGGTTGGAAGGGACCTTAAAGGCTCAGCTTTCCACGTCCCTGCCATGGGCACGATCACCTTCCACTAGACCAGGTGGCTCCAAGCCCTGTCCGATCTGGCCTGGAACACTGCCAGGGTTGTTTGGCAAAGGAAACCAGGACTCTGGAGTGTCCTCATGTCCCCCAGATGCTCACAGTCCCTCCTGGTGCACCCAGCCATGCTTGGAGGTCTCCAGACCTTTTCTGGTGTCGAGGGAGAGGCTGGAGAGTGGGACACCTCGAGCTGAGCTGGTGGGGGCTGCAGCACCTCCTTGAATACCTCACCCCTTGGAGTGGCCAGCCCAGCACGAGGAGCATTCCCTCATCCTTCCCTGTAGTTTCTTCCCTTGCTGAAGGGTCCCTAAGGATGTGAGACCCTCAGGGGTGCCTGCCCTCCTTTCTACTCACTTCCTCCTCCTCCTCCTCCTCTTCCTCCCCGCCAGGCACCCGCAAGTGCAAGAAGGGTTACCTGCACTGCATGAACGGGCGTTGTGTCGCCAGTCACTACTGGTGCAACGGCGTGGACGACTGCGGGGACAACTCGGACGAGGTGCCCTGTAACAGTGAGTGTCTGCCTGGAGCTCGGCCAGCCCTTGCCAAGGCTCTGTCACATTCCTGGGACAGGCAGAACAGCGTTGGGAGGGAGTTACAGTCAGCTTGACAGGAGCAGAGCAGAGCCAGGGCTTCGTGGAGACTCAAGGTCAAGCTCGTGCTGCGTCGTAAAGCTCAGGGAGTGACAGCTGGGAGGAAAAACTCTTAGGCATGGGCATGAAGCACCCAGAGCCTCCCAAGAAGGGTGGTGTGACACGCAGGAGGGACACAGGGCACAGTGTCACTGCTCCCATGGCTCCCAGGCATCTCCTCAGGGCTGCAGGACCTGTCCACTCAGTCCCAAAGTGATAGGGATGGTCAGGAGCTTCCCAGAGCCCTGTCCAGGCCTGGCAGTGCCAGGGAGAGTGGCTCAGACTACTGGGAGGCACTGGGAGAGCGGGATCAGAGCCCAGAGCAGTGGGTGCCATGGGGTGGGTGTGCACTGGCGTGCCCCCTCCCAACCTCATCCTCTTCCCCCTGGCAGAGACCAGCTGTGCTGCTACCGAGTTCCGCTGCCGTGACGGGACCTGCATCGGGAATTCCAGTCGCTGCAACCAGTTCATCGACTGCGAGGATGCGTCGGATGAAATGAACTGCAGTGAGTGCCCCAGCTCCTGTCCCTGTCCCCTCCCCAGCTCCTGTCCCCTGTCCCCTCCTCAGCCCTGGGGATGCTCCTGCCCTCGGTGCTGGCTTGGGAAGGGAGGAGGACCCCGTTCCCATCCCAGCCCACTCCTCCAGCCCCCCGTGCTGGGCTCAGCACCCACCACCCAACTGGTCCCAGGAGCTCAGGGTGGGGCAGGGGTGGGGAGCTGGGCTGAGGGGCTCCTACCACGGTTCCTGCTGTGTCACTGAGGCTTCTGTGGTTCCTCACAGCCGCCACCGACTGTAGCAGCTACTTCAGGCTGGGGGTGAAGGGCACCACGTTCCAGAAGTGTGAGCACACCTCGCTCTGCTACGCGCCCAGCTGGGTGTGCGACGGTGCCAACGACTGCGGGGACTACTCGGATGAGCGAAACTGCCCCGGTGAGAGAGGGAAGGGATGGGGTTTTGGGGTGGGCAGGGATGTGGTGCCCACCCTCCAGCTGACCTACCACCCTTTGGGGTCTGTTTGGGTCGTGGGTGTTTTGGTTGCCCACCAGGACTATTGTCCTCTGCCCGCATGGCTCCTTCGTGGAGGGTGCTGTGGTGTGGTGGGATGTGGGACCTCTGGGGGGATTTTTGGGGAGGAATCCTTGAGTTGTGGGTCAGGAGG
>WBMV01003426.1:167291-184426 GCA_013396655.1 Campylorhamphus procurvoides
TTTTCTAGGGTGTGGGACCTCAGGGGGATTTTTGGGGAGGAAACCTTCAGTTGTGGGTCAGGAGGAGGAGTGATGGAAAGTTCTGTGAGGTGCCGTGGTGTGGGACCTCTGGGGGATTTTTGGGGAGGAATCCTTCAGCTGTGGGTCAGGAAGAGGAAGGATACAGCTGTGCCACCACCCTTGCTGATGTTTCCCTCTCAAACCAGGAGCAAGGAAGCCCAAGTGTCCAGCCAACTACTTTGCCTGCCCGAGTGGGAGGTGCATCCCCATGACCTGGACCTGTGACAAGGAGGATGACTGTGAGAACGGCGAAGATGAGACCCACTGCAGTGAGCGACAGGGTGGGAAGAACCACGACTCGGGTGATGACATGGGACATGGGGTGGTGGTGCCGGAGGGCTGGCAGGACCCTCTTCTCTCCTTGACATCCCTTTGCCAAGGACCAGATCCCAGATTCCTCCTCCTGTGTGGTCTCACTCACACACTTGGGTTTTTAACTGTGACCAGTAGAAATGTCCTCCTGTGCTGGTTTGCTCACTGCATGCACAAATGTCCCTTCTGAATGTGACCAGTTATGGATCCCTTCAGGTCCATTTTTACTTCCAACCTCCCTGAACGAGCCCCAGTCAGGGTGGAATGGGGAGTCCCACACCAGCCCATCACTCCAAGCAGTAGCCCCAGCACCACCCTGGGCTCCTGGAGCTTGGCTGGCCCAGCCTGGCCACGCTCTGCTGCCATTCTCTCCTTCTCACTTCACTCTAATCCCCTTCTCCTCCTCTCCCAGACAAGTTCTGCTACCCCGTGCAGTTTGAGTGCAACAACCACCGCTGCATCTCCAAGCTCTGGGTGTGTGATGGGGCTGACGACTGTGGGGATGGCTCTGACGAGGACAGTCGCTGCCGTGAGTCTTCTCCAGCCCCTCACTCCCTATTTGTTCCACCCCTCTCTTCCTGCATCCATGTTCCTCCTTCTGCCCATCCCTCTCCCACCCCACCCCTCTATTCCTGCATCCATGTTCCTCCCTCTACCCATCCCTCTCCCAGCCATGGTCCCACTGCTCTCCTGGACTCTGGATCTTGGGGCTCCCTGGAGACCTACCAGTCCTCCAGCAGTGGGGTGACCATCCTTCCTGCTTCTCCCTTCCCCAGAGCTGACCACCTGCAGCTCGGGATCCTTCCAGTGCCCTGGCACCTACGTGTGTGTCCCGGAGCGGTGGCTCTGCGATGGAGACAAGGACTGTGCTGATGGAGCTGATGAGACCCTCGCTGCTGGCTGCTGTGAGTCCCTGAGAGGAGGGGTCTGGGGGAGGCAGGAGGGGTCTGGGGGAGGCAGGAGGGCCGGGGGGGGATGGCAGGGGCTGACAGGGGTGCCTTGTTGCAGTGTACAACAACACATGTGATGAGCGGGAGTTCATGTGTGGGAACCGGCAGTGCATTCCCAAGCACTTTGTCTGCGACCACGATGACGACTGTGGTGATGGCTCTGATGAGTCCCCGGAGTGTGGTGGGTGTCCATGGCACTGAGAGGGGCAGTGAGGGCTCTGGTAGCTTTGGGACAGGGTCTTTATCACCCAGGAGGGGTTTGATGTGAGCGGGGTGAGGGAGAACCCAGAGAGGGAACAAGGAGGGGTTTAGTGGTGGAGAGCTGTCAGAAAGCAGCCATGGAGGCACCTGCCCTGGCACAGGGCTCCAAACCCACAGAGTGCTCCAAACCCATGGAGAGGTCCATGTGCCTGCAAAACAGCCCAGTCCCAGGCTGGCTGCAGGAGGTTTGAGCATGCAAGGTGGGGTGGCTCCATGGTGCCCCTGTCTCTTGGGCTGGCTTGGGAAGGTGGGGTGACTCCATGGTGCCCCTGTCTCTTGAGGTGGCTCAGGACATTGGGGTGACTCCATGGTGCCCCTGTCTCTTGGGGTGACTCGGGAAGGTGGGGTGACTCCGTGGTGCCCCTGTCTCTCGGGGTGNCGGGGCGGCTCGGGAAGGTGGGGTGACTCCGTGGTGCCCCTGTCTCTCGGGGTGGCTCAGGACATTGGGGTGACTCCATGGTGCCCCTGTCTCTGACGGTGGCTCAGGACATTGGGGTCACTCCATGGTGCCCCTGTCTCTCGGGGTGGCTCGGGAAGGTGGGGTGGCTCCATTGTGCCCCTGTCTCTCGGGGTGGCTCGGGAAGGTGGGGTGGCTCCATGGTGCCCTGTCTCTCGGGGTGGCTTGGGAAGGTGGGATGCTGCCTGAGCCGCCCACCCTCCCCCAGAGTACCCCACCTGTGGCCCCCACGAGTTCCGCTGTGCCAACGGCCGCTGCCTCAGCAACCGGCAATGGGAATGTGATGGGGAGTTCGACTGCCACGACCACTCGGATGAGGCGCCCAAGAACCCACGCTGCAGCAGCCCAGGTACCTGCAGGGACCACGGTGGGGTCCCAAGGACAGGGAGTGGGGTCCCAGCCACCCTCAGCTGACCTCTGCCACCTCCTGTCTGCAGAGAACAAGTGCAACGACTCCTTCTTCCTCTGCAAGAATGGGAAGTGCATCCCCGAGGGGCTGCTCTGCGACAACAACAACGACTGTGCCGACGGCTCTGACGAGCTCAACTGCTTCATCAATGAGTGTCTCAACAAGAAGCTGAGTGGCTGCTCCCAGGAGTGTGAGGACCTCAAGATTGGGTACAAGGTAGGGGTCCACGGGCTTGGAGGACTGGATGGAGGGATCATAGAGTCATGGAATATCCTGGGTTGGATATGGGACCCGTATGGATCATTGAGTCCAACTTCTTGCCCTGCACAGGACACCCCAACAATCCCACCATGTGCCTGAGAGCATTGTCCAAATGTTCCTTGAGCTCTGGCAGGGTTGGGGCTGTGACCACTGCCCTGGGGAGCCTGTTGCAGTGCTTAACCATCCTCTGGGGGAAGACCCTTTCGTTAATACCCAACCTAAACCTCCCCTGACACAGCTCCAGCCATTCCCTCTCCTTCCTTCTCCACAGACCTGAGGGCTTTATCTCTGCTGTGCCAGCTGGGCAAGGGACACAACATGGGCGCTTCTGGCGCTGCTTGCGCGTCTCACATGTCCTTGCTGAGCCCACGTGTCCCACAGTGCCACCTGTCACCTCCCAGCACCTGTCACCTCCCAGCAGGTGGGCCTGGGAGGTGTCTGACAGCTCGGGGTTGCTCCTGCAGTGCAGATGCCGTCCCGGGTTCCGGCTGAAGGACGACGGGAAGACGTGCATCGACATCGACGAGTGCTCCACCACCTACCCCTGCAGCCAGAAGTGCATCAACACCCTGGGCAGCTACAAGTGCCTCTGCACCGAGGGCTACAAGCTCAGACCTGACAACCCCACCAGCTGCAAGGCTGTCACAGGTGAGAGCCAGGTGTGGGTGCAGAACCTGGGATTGTCCTGGTGACCGTGGGTTGCTCCTGGCACTGGAAGGTTCTGCCCACGTCCCAGAGGTGCTTCCCTGCCACTTTTCTTGCTTTCCCCGTGCAGATGAAGAGCCTTTCCTCATCTTTGCCAACCGGTACTACCTGAGGAAGCTCAACCTGGATGGCTCCAATTACACGCTGCTCAAGCAGGTGTGGGGAAAGCCCCATGTGGTTGGGATTTGGGCATGGAGGGGGGTCCTGAAGGACATGGGAGCTGCCAGCTGGGGAGTTTGGGTTCTTGACTTCCCAGGGGGATGATAGGTCCGTGTCAGTGGCAAGAGGTCAAGGAGCAGGCTCTCTAAAACCCCTGGGAGCCCTGTGCCAGCAGCTGAGGCTGCTCCAACCCTTCTCCCTCCTTCCCTCCCAGGGGCTGAACAATGCTGTGGCTCTGGATTTCGACTACCGGGAGCAGATGATCTACTGGACCGATGTCACCACGCAGGGCAGCATGATCCGCCGCATGCACATCAACGGCAGCAACGTCCAGGTGAGGGGCTGGGGCAGCCCCTGCTCCTCACCCACCTCCTGCCCCAAGAGGCTGCCTGGAGAGGCCCAGGCTGGCACCTGAGATGCCAGAGAAGGGGCACCAACCCTGCTGTGGGGTCATCACTGGGCTCAGGGCATCAGCCTAGTTTGCTGTGAGATGTTCTCCAGCCCCATCCTCAGCAGGGATGGGCTCCATGCTGCCCTCAAGAATGGAGCAAGGAGTCTGGGAAGAAGGAAAGGGGGATGTTGGCACCTCTGAGGGACCAGGGTTTGGTTCTCCCTGTCCAGCTCCATCATCTCTGATTCCTCCTGGCAGGTTCTTCACCGGACAGGGCTCAGCAACCCCGACGGGCTGGCTGTGGACTGGGTGGGAGGCAACCTGTACTGGTGTGACAAGGGTCGGGACACCATCGAGGTGTCGAAGCTCAACGGTGCATACAGGACCGTGCTGGTGAACTCGGGCCTGAGGGAGCCCCGGGCACTGGTGGTGGACGTGCAGAATGGGTGAGAGCCAGGGGCACATGGACCTTCCCCTCTGCACTGGGATGGGGCTCTGGCCAGCTTGCCATGATCCTGAAGCCTGGGAGATAGGATGAAGCATTCCCTCTTGGCCTCCAGGATGCTTTTCCCTGCCTTGTGCCTTTGCATCTGGAATGTCAAAGAATCCCAGAATGGCTGGGTTGGAGGGACCTCTTAAACCATCCAGTTCCACCCCCTGCCATGGGCAGGGACACCTTCCTCTAGACCAGGTTCCTGCAAACCCCATCCAACCTGGCCTGGGATGGGACAGCCACAGCATTTCTGGGCAACCTGGGATTCACAGGGAGGAATTTCCACGGTTTAGGCAGGACTCAACCTCTCCCTGCTCTTCTGTTTCATCCCCAGTTACCTCTACTGGACAGACTGGGGGGACCACTCGCTGATTGGGAAGATTGGCATGGATGGCACCAACCGCAGCGTCATCGTTGACACCAAAATCACTTGGCCCAACGGCCTCACCCTCGACTACATCAACAGCAGGATCTACTGGGCTGATGCACGGGAGGACTACATCGAGTTTGCCAGCCTGGATGGCTCCAACCGGCACACAGGTGAGAGTCAGGGGGTCTCAGGGAGCCTGAGGGGGCTCCAGGTGGTGGATCAGGGTGGGAGCAGGAGCCAGGGCAAGTCCCAGAGAAGGGCCTGGTTCCCTGGGGGATGGGGACGTGGGGCAGCCCCTCACTGATCTCCTGCTCCCCTTGCAGTGCTGAGCCAGGACATCCCACACATCTTCGCGCTCACCCTCTTCGAGGATTTCATCTACTGGACCGACTGGGAGACCAAGTCCATCAACAGGGCCCACAAGACGACGGGAGCCAACAAGACGCTGCTGATCAGCACCTTGCACAGGCCCATGGACATCCACATCTACCACCCCTACCGCCAGCCCGATGGTGAGTGGGGTTGGGGGTCCTGGCACTGGAGAACAACCCTGGGAAAGGGCAGGGGAGCAGGAGTGGGGTGACAAGGGTCTCTCAGCTCCTGTGTCACCTTGAGGGTCCCCAGCTCGGTCTGACTCACCGTTGTCCCCCCCCAGTTCCCAACCACCCCTGCAAGACCAACAACGGTGGCTGCAGCAACCTCTGCCTGCTCTCGCCAGGTGGGGGGCACAAATGTGCCTGTCCCACCAACTTCTACCTGGGCAGCGATGGCAAAACCTGTGTCTCCAACTGCACAGCCAGCCAGGTAACCCCCTGCAGCTGCCTGGCCCTGCCTGTCTCTGCCTGGCCCTTGGCTTGTCTCTGTGTCTCCCCTGCCATGGTCTCCCCAGGGTTTCTGGGGTGCAGGACACATTTTGGGGGTGTCCAAGGGAGCCAGAGGTCTTCCAGCTCTGGAATGTTCTGCCTGTCCCCACTCCTCAGACTCCAGGGGCTGGGTGGGGTGGGCACAAGGTTAAGGCTTTGCCCTGGATCAGGACATGGAGTGTCCAGGGGGGTTACCTGTGAGGGGACAGCACAGGATCAGTGCCCGTGGCTGAGCTCCATGGGGACAAAGTCTTTGGGGTCCTCCTTCCCCATGCCAAGCCATCCCATGGGTTCCTTTCTCCATCAGTTTGTCTGCAAGAACGACAAGTGCATCCCTTTCTGGTGGAAATGCGACACCGAGGACGACTGCGGGGACCGCTCCGATGAGCCCGAGGACTGCCGTGAGTGCTGGGGGTGACCACAGCTCCTGACATCTCAGGATCATCTGGAGGGGAGGGTCACCCCAGGATGGGGCTCAGGGAGCAGTGGGACACACCTGGCCCTGTGTTGGGATTGTCCCATGGAGCAGAGCTGCCCCTTCACTGCCTGGGATTGGGTGCTGGGTCCTTTAGGGGGAGTTGGGAGGGTGAAGTTTGACCTAAAAACATTCCCCCAAGCAAACCTGTCACCCTGTGTCACCCCCCAGCTGAGTTCAAGTGCAGACCAGGGCAGTTCCAGTGCTCCACAGGGATCTGCACCAACCCAGCTTTCATCTGCGACGGGGACAACGACTGCCAGGACAACTCGGATGAAGCCAACTGTGGTAGGTTCCCGTGTCCCCTCATGATTCCCAGACCCCCCCAGCGTGGAGCCACAGCCTGTCACCCCCTGACTGTGTCACCTCCCCTCAGACATCCACGTCTGCCTGCCCAGCCAGTTCAAGTGCACCAACACCAACCGCTGCATCCCCGGCATCTTCCGCTGCAACGGGCAGGACAACTGTGGGGATGGGGAGGATGAGAAGGACTGTCGTGAGTGGGGGTGCTCAAGGTGTTGGGTGGGAGTGAGTGTGGGCTGGGCTGAGGGGCTCAGACTCATTTCTTGGGGTTTTTGGCTTCTCCAGGGGGTCCTGGGGGTTTTCCATGGCCCTGCTCAACACAGAGCTTCTGTCCACATCACCTCACTGCCTCACAGACACTCCTGTTTCCTAGTGGAAATTAAATCCTTAAATCCCTTCAAGTGGCTGGTTCAGTATTTGCCATGGATTTGGGCTGAGCCTGTTGCCCAGCCAAGGGATCTGGTGGCCTCTGCCCTGTACCCCCAGAGCTGGGAATCTTCTGGGGCCACCACAGGGCTCTGCTCCCCTCTCACCCAGCAATTATGGCCAGATTCTTGTGATCCCTGGAGCATCCACACATTGGTTTTTGGGGGAGAGGGGGTGGCTGGCAGCCCCCTACCTGCCTCACTGCCCCTCCTGACACCCCTTTCTCCCTCCTGCAGCTGAGGTGACCTGTGCCCCCAACCAGTTCCAGTGTGCCATCACCAAGCGCTGCATCCCCCGGGTCTGGGTGTGTGACCGTGACAATGACTGTGTGGATGGCTCTGATGAACCTGCCAACTGCAGTAAGGGAGGGGCTTGTGTGGGGAGGGGTGTCTGGCCACGCTGAAAACGGGGGCTCCCTGCTGGTGGTCACCTCTTTGTGCCTGTGGGGTGGCAGGTCCCTGCTCAGTCCCTGCTCAGTCCCTTCTCAGTCCCTTCTTGGACCCTTTTTGGTCCCTTCTCAGTCCGTTCTCAGTCCCTACTCAGTCCCTTCTTGGTCCATTCTCTATACCTGCTCAGTCCCTGCTCAGTCCCTGCTCAGCCCCTACTCAGTAGTCCCTTCTTGGTCCATTCTCTATACCTGCTCAGTCCCTGCTCAGTCCCTCCTTGGTCCCCTCTCCATCCCTGTTCAGTCCCTCCTTGGTCCCTGCTCAGTCCCAGTGGGCAGTGGCTGATGGTGGTGGTGGCTCTGCCTGGGTCTGTCCTACTGGGATCCTCCTCTCCCTCACTTCTCCCTGAAGAACTGCTTGGAATCAGGGGGTCTCACCCCTCTGTTCCAGGCAGGGCTGCTCAGCCAGCTCCAGGCTGCTCACCAACCCCGTGGAGAATGAAAAGTGCCAGTGCTGACCCTCTTTCCATGTCTGTGTCACTCTGTCCCCTCCAGCCCAAATGACGTGTGGTGTGGATGAGTTCAGGTGCAAGGACTCGGGCCGGTGCATCCCGGCACGCTGGAAATGTGATGGGGAAGACGATTGTGGGGACGGATCCGATGAGCCCAAGGAGGAATGCGGTGAGCAGGGGCTGGGGGGGACGAGCCAGTGTCACCTTGTGCCTCCTGGTCCCCACAGGCAGGCTGGCCTGGCTCTGGCTGTCCCCTCTGGGGTGTCTGTGGGGTTTCGGCTGCTCCTTCTCCAAGTGGTGTAGGCACAGGGGGGTCAGAAGGAGGTGCAGGGCAGTGCTGACCCCTGTCCCTGTCCCTGTGCTGTCCCTCCCCTGTGCTGACCCCTCTCCCTGTCCCATATCTCTCCTTGTGTTGGCCGGTGCTGACCCCTGTCCCTCCCCTAGTTTGGGGTAGTGCTGACCCCTGTCCCTGTCCCCTCCCTTGCCTCATGCAGGGCAATGCTCACCCCTGTCCCTATCTGTGTCCTTGTCCTTGTCCCTGTCTTGTCCCTCCCCTGTTTTGGGGTAGTGCTGACCCTGTCCCTGTCCCCTCCCTTGCTTCATGCAGGTCAATGCTCACCCCTCTCCCTGTCAGTGTCCTTGTCCTTGTCCCTGTCTTGTCCCTCCCCTCATGCAGGGTGGTGCCAACACTTGTCCCCTCCAGTATCTCCTCTGACACCTGTCGCTGTCCCATATCTTTCCTCCTTTGGGGCAGTGCTGCCCCCTGTCCCCGTCCCTACCCTCCTTTGGGGCAGTGCTGCCCCCTGTCCCTGCCCTCTTTGGGGCAGTGCTGCCCCCTGTCCCTCCCCTCTTTGGGGCAGTGCTGACCCCTGTCCTTGTCCCTGTCCCTGTCCCTCCCAGACGAGCGCACGTGTGAGCCGTACCAGTTCCGCTGCAAGAACAACCGCTGCGTGCCGGGCCGCTGGCAGTGTGACTATGACAATGACTGCGGGGACAACTCGGACGAGGAGAGCTGCAGTACGTGCCACCTCCGAGCCTCTGCTGTCCCAAAAGTGGAGCAGTTGGAGAGGGGAGCCCACCCAGCCCCTCTCCTGTCGCTGTGGTCACAGTGTCAGGCTGGGAGCCCTGGGAAATGCAGTGTCCCCCCTGGAAATCCTGGCCCTGCAGAGGGGTGACTGTGCCAAGGAGATACCCCAAGGGTGATGGGTGACAGGGAGGAGGTGACCCCAACACCCTCCCCACAGCGGTGTGGAGGCCCAGCATGGCCAGGGGCACCCATGGGCACCTCATCCCATGGCTTTGCCACAGAGCATCGCCCTGTGTGGCACCTGGGATGGTGGTGGGGACACATGGATCCACTGGGAGGGACCCAGGTGACAATCCTGGGCCTGGGCCGGCACAAGGGGAGGTGGCTGATCCCCAGGGCCAGGGCAGAGAGTCAGTGCTGCCCCTTACTGAGTGCCCACCGTGTGCCAGCACCCACCACTGAGCAGCAGACGAGTGTGAGTGTGATGGGACAGTTCCAGGGGCTCGTGCTGGGGGTGGGAGCACAGCCCTATCCATCCCTATCCCATGGGATGGCAATGAGGTCTGCTGCTGGACCCTTTGCCACCCTGCAGCACCTGGAGGGGCTCAGGCTGCTCTGGAATGGCACCAGGGGGTGCTGTCAGACCCCCTCCCACCCCACAGTGCCCACCGGGTCCCTCTGTCTCCCTGCAGCTCTTTAGGGTGCAGCTTTTGTTTTCTTTTCTGTTGATTTCCCGTTGTGTTTTTGAGTTTGTGCCATTTCACTTCATCTTATGTTTTTCTCCATTTTCACACTGTCGTTATGGGGCGCTCAGAGGTAGGTTCCTGCCAAAATCTTTTAATTCCATGTACAGTCTCTCTAAAATCAATGAAGACAAATAATTTTCAGGTGAGGGCAGAGGGGTCGGGACTGGACAACCCAGGTGGATTTACTGAGCATCAGCACCAGCATCTCCCTCCACAGAGCTGCTCAGCAGGGCCTGTGCATGGCTCAGACTTGGCTCCAAAACCCATCCCTTCGTGCTCCAGCTGGACACCCCCTACCCCTCTATTCCCCCAAAGTCCTGTGCCACAGCTGGAGGGTCTGTGTGCCCCAACACCCCGGGGCTGTGGAGGGGGGAAGGGTCCCAAGAGCATCCTGGNGCCAGTGTCACCTTGTGCCTCCTGGTCCCCACAGGCAGGCTGGCCTGGCTCTGGCTGTCCCCTCTGGGGTGTCTGTGGGGTTTCGGCTGCTCCTTCTCCAAGTGGTGTAGGCACAGGGGGGTCAGAAGGAGGTGCAGGGCAGTGCTGACCCCTGTCCCTGTCCCTGTGCTGTCCCTCCCCTGTGCTGACCCCTCTCCCTGTCCCATATCTCTCCTTGTGTTGGCCGGTGCTGACCCCTGTCCCTCCCCTAGTTTGGGGTAGTGCTGACCCCTGTCCCTGTCCCCTCCCTTGCCTCATGCAGGGCAATGCTCACCCCTGTCCCTGTCGGTGTCCTTGTCCTTGTCCCTGTCTTGTCCCTCCCCTGGTTTGGGGTAGTGCTGACCCCTGTCCCCTCCCTTGCCTCATGCAGGGCAATGCTCACCCCTGTCCCTATCTGTGTCCTTGTCCTTGTCCCTGTCTTGTCCCTCCCCTGTTTTGGGGTAGTGCTGACCCTGTCCCTGTCCCCTCCCTTGCTTCATGCAGGTCAATGCTCACCCCTCTCCCTGTCAGTGTCCTTGTCCTTGTCCCTGTCTTGTCCCTCCCCTCATGCAGGGTGGTGCCAACACTTGTCCCCTCCAGTATCTCCTCTGACACCTGTCGCTGTCCCATCTCTTTCCTCCTTTGGGGCAGTGCTGCCCCCTGTCCCCGTCCCTACCCTCCTTTGGGGCAGTGCTGCCCCCTGTCCCTGCCCTCTTTGGGGCAGTGCTGCCCCCTGTCCCTCCCCTCTTTGGGGCAGTGCTGACCCCTGTCCTTGTCCTTGTCCCTGTCCCTCCCAGACGAGCGCACGTGTGAGCCGTACCAGTTCCGCTGCAAGAACAACCGCTGCGTGCCGGGCCGCTGGCAGTGTGACTATGACAATGACTGCGGGGACAACTCGGACGAGGAGAGCTGCAGTACGTGCCACCTCCGAGCCTCTGCTGTCCCAAAAGTGGAGCAGTTGGAGAGGGGAGCCCACCCAGCCCCTCTCCTGTCGCTGTGGTCACAGTGTCAGGCTGGGAGCCCTGGGAAATGCAGTGTCCCCCCTGGAAATCCTGGCCCTGCAGAGGGGTGACTGTGCCAAGGAGATACCCCAAGGGCGATGGGTGACAGGGAGGAGGAGACCCCAACACCCTCCCCACAGCGGTGTGGAGGCCCAGCATGGCCAGGGGCACCCATGGGCACCTCATCCCATGGCTTTGCCACAGAGCATCGCCCTGTGTGGCACCTGGGATGGTGGTGGGGACACATGGATCCACTGGGAGGGACCCAGGTGACAATCCTGGGCCTGGGCCGGCACAAGGGGAGGTGGCTGATCCCCAGGGCCAGGGCAGAGAGTCAGTGCTGCCCCTTACTGAGTGCCCACCGTGTGCCAGCACCCACCACTGAGCAGCAGACGAGTGTGAGTGTGATGGGACAGTTCCAGGGGCTCGTGCTGGGGGTGGGAGCACAGCCCTATCCATCCCTATCCCATGGGATGGCAATGAGGTCTGCTGCTGGACCCTTTGCCACCCTGCAGCACCTGGAGGGGCTCAGGCTGCTCTGGAATGGCACCAGGGGGTGCTGTCAGACCCCCTCCCACCCCACAGTGCCCACCGGGTCCCTCTGTCTCCCTGCAGCTCTTTAGGGTGCAGCTTTTGTTTTCTTTTCTGTTGATTTCCCGTTGTGTTTTTGAGTTTGTGCCATTTCACTTCATCTTATGTTTTTCTCCATTTTCACACTGTCGTTATGGGGCGCTCAGAGGTAGGTTCCTGCCAAAATCTTTTAATTCCATGTACAGTCTCTCTAAAATCAATGAAGACAAATAATTTTCAGGTGAGGGCAGAGGGGTCGGGACTGGACAACCCAGGTGGATTTACTGAGCATCAGCACCAGCATCTCCCTCCACAGAGCTGCTCAGCAGGGCCTGTGCATGGCTCAGACTTGGCTCCAAAACCCATCCCTTCGTGCTCCAGCTGGACACCCCCTACCCCTCTATTCCCCCAAAGTCCTGTGCCACAGCTGGAGGGTCTGTGTGCCCCAACACCCCGGGGCTGTGGAGGGGGGAAGGGTCCCAAGAGCATCCTGGGTGGGTGGCTGTGCCATGTGCCATCCTCCTGGATTTGGCACCAACTGTGCCAGTGAGCTGTGAGGGGGTGTCTGTCCCCATGCCCTGCGAGGGGGGACAGGGGTGAGGCACTGCCAGGGTGCTGTTCTTCCTGCCCTGGGGGCAGCTGGTGCTGCCTTCACAGAGAGTGAGTGACCTGGGGGGTAGTCAGTGCCACCCCAAAACCCCTGAAAGGAGCTGAGAGCCCTGGAGTGGGTTGGGAAAGGGACTGGGAGGTGCCACCAGCCGTGCCCTTCTCTGGCAGCTCCCCTGGCTCTGCTTGCAACCCCTGTGTTCCCAGTGCCACTGGCTGTGTGTCTGTGTCAGCCTGTGCCCCCCTCCCTAGCTGTTGGCCAGGGAGACTCCCTGCCCTGGCTGTCCCCATGCTCAGGGGACACCTGTGATCTCTGTCCCCAGCACCCAGGCCCTGCTCCGAGAGCGAGTTCTCCTGTGCCAATGGTCGCTGCATCGCGGGCAGGTGGAAATGCGACGGGGACCACGACTGTGCCGACGGCTCCGACGAGGTATGGCCCCTCCGCCCTGCCCGTGTGTGACATGGGACACGTCCCCTTGTCCCTGCTGACCACGACCCCTTGCTCATCCCCTGCAGAAAGACTGCACCCCCCGCTGCGAGTTAGACCAGTTCCAGTGCAAGAACGGGCACTGCATCCCTATGCGCTGGCGCTGCGACGCCGACGCCGACTGCATGGATGGCACCGACGAGGAGAACTGTGGCACTGGGGGTAATGGCAGCACCTCGAGGTCCCCCCAGGGATGGTCATGTCCCCCTCCCTTCCCTGGTGTCACCTCTGTCCCTGCCGTGGGTGGGAGTGCTCTCCTGTGTGTGTCCACGCTGCTCTGCTCAGGGCACGCACGGACACAGATCTGAGCCCTGGGAACCCCCCAGCCCTGGAGACCCCCCCAATCCATGCTGGGAATTGGAATGGTGGCCCCAGGCTGGGGTTTTGGCAGTGGGACAGCACGGGCTGACATGTCCCCTCCTGCCCCGCTCCGTTGCAGTTCGCACATGTCCCCTGGACGAGTTCCAGTGCAACAACACCCTGTGCAAACCCCTGGCCTGGAAATGTGACGGGGAGGACGATTGTGGGGACAACTCGGATGAAAACCCCGAGGAGTGCTGTGAGTGATGCCGCGGTGCCCCTGCCCTGAGCCCCTCCCTGGGGGGCAATCCCAGGGCCTGGGCACCACTGTGGGGACCAGGGGGTTGGGGGCACCTCTGGCAGCTCCTCCTGGGGGTGGCCAAGGGGGCCAAAGGGAAGGACGTGGCAGAGGGGCNGCAATTGTCTTTGCTTCAGTCTCTTTGCTTCAGCCTCCGGAGCCCGCTCGCCCACGTGGGACAGCCCTCCCCGGAGCGCGGGCAGAGGCCGAGCAGCAGCTCGTGACAAGTGTGACAGCCTGGCTATGGCGTCTCCTTTCACCGTCACCGTTTGTTTCTGTTTGCTGGTGCAGTGAAATTCCAGTGTCCCCCCAACAGACCGTTCCGCTGCAAGAACGACCGGGTATGTCTGTGGATCGGTCGACAGTGCGACGGGATTGACAACTGTGGAGACAACACGGATGAGAAGGACTGCGGTGAGTGGGGTTGCCCGTGGGTGGCAGGTCACCATGTCACCGTGTCCCTCGGGATGGTCCTCCCAGAACCTGGGGTTCAGCACAGGTGTTGGGGTTGGCATCTCGAGTCCCTGCCCGCTCCCTGCCCGCGCTGTTGGCACCCGGAGGGTCCCACAGGGGTGGTGCCCAGGGACACGGGGGTCACAGCTGCTGCCCCTCTCCCGCAGAGTCACCCACGGCCAAGCCCAAGAGCTGCAGCCAAGACAAGAACGAGTTCTTGTGCGGGAACAAGAAGTGCATCAGCGCCAACCTCCGCTGCAACTTCTTTGACGACTGCGGGGATGGCACCGATGAGGAATCCTGCTCCCTTGGTGGGTGGGGAGCCAGGGGAACGGGGTGGGCGCTGGGGAAGCTGTTGGGACACGTGTGTGATGGCATGTCCCACTGCAGAGCACAAGTCATACGACTGCATGACCAACACCACCATGTGTGGGGATGAGGCCCAGTGTGTTCAGTCTCACTCCACCTCATACTGCACTTGCCGCAGAGGCTTCCAGAAGGTGCCGGACAAGAATTCCTGCCAAGGTACTTCCTGCCACTGCTGGAGAGGGCTTGGGATCAGATCACTGGGTTTTGCCAGCAAGATGTGGTTTCACGGCTGTGGAGGGGCTGGGGCAGCAGGAATGGTGGTGTTGGGGCACAGAGATGGAGTCTGTGGGGCATCTTCTGGGTCTCCCCCTGATCCTCTCCCACTGCCCAGACATCAACGAGTGCCTGCGCTTCGGGACCTGCTCCCAGCTCTGCAACAACACCAAGGGTTCCCACGTCTGCAGCTGTGCCAAGAACTTCATGAAGACAGACAACATGTGCAAGGCAGAAGGTCAGGAGGGAACAGGGACCCACATGGTTCTGTGTGTGCCCAGGACCCCCCATGTGCCCAGAGCCTCCCGTGGGACCCCTGTGCTCTCCCCTCCATCCCCCTGCACCTCTGCCCACCCTTCTGGCACCGCCAATGCCCTGGCTGAGAGAGGCCCAAGGCGATGACAAGCTCCCGGTGGCCCCATCCCTGTCCCATTGGGGAGCTGGGCTGAGCCCCCACTCCCAGCTGAGCCCCCACTCCTGGCTGGGCCCCCACTCCCAGTCCAGCCCATGCCAACCTCTCCTTCCCTGCAGGCTCTGAGCACCAGATCCTCTACATCGCTGACGACAACAAGATCCGGAGCATGTACCCCTTCAACCCCAACTCGGCCTACGAGCCAGCCTTCCAGGGTGACGAGAAAGTGCGCATCGACGCCATGGACATCTACGTCAAGGGCAACAAGATCTACTGGACCAACTGGCACATGGGCAAGATCTCCTACCGGGAGCTTCCCGCCTCCTCCTCCGCCTCCACCGCCTCCAACCGCAACCGGCGCCAGATCGACGGTGGTGTCACCCACCTGAATGTGAGTGAGCTCTGCTGGGACACACTGGGAGCACTGGGGATGGGTTGGTGGTGTCCTCCCCCCTCACCTCTCCCCGCTCTCTGCCCCACACAGATCTCAGGGCTGAAGATGCCGCGGGGAATCGCCATTGACTGGGTGGCCGGGAACATTTACTGGACGGACTCGGGGCGGGACGTCATCGAGGTGGCGCAGATGAAGGGCGAGAACCGCAAGACGCTGATTTCGGGGATGATCGATGAGCCCCACGCCATCGTGGTTGACCCCCTGAGGGGGTGAGAGACTTGAGCCCTTCCTCCCTTCCCCTGCCCAGCCCTCTCACCCTGCTCCCCTCACCACAAGCCCACCTGTGGTGGCAGCTCCTGGTGTCCCAGTGTCATCCTTCCTGTCAGCTCGAGTTGCCTGGCGACTCCAGGAGGCCATGGGAACAATCTGGGAGGGTTCCTGCTCCAATGGGGCACCAGGCTGTCCTATTCCCATGGGAATGACCTGCCCATGTCCTTCCAGGACAATGTACTGGTCAGACTGGGGCAATCACCCCAAGATCGAGACGGCTGCCATGGATGGGACTCTGCGGGAGACCCTGGTGCAGGACAACATCCAGTGGCCAACAGGTGAGCAGAGATGGGTGACGAGAAGGTCACAAAGTGGGCAAAAGTCTTGATGGGGGTATCTCTGTTGGGGAGGGCTGTTCGGGGGGCTCAGAGCCCCACAGCAGGAGGGGGTAGGGGTGGCAGAGGGGCTGCACTGCAGGTCAGTTGGTCAGGAGGGGCTCAGGGTGGGCTGGGGGCTCACTGGGGGCTGTGTCTCCTCAGGCCTGGCCGTGGACTACCACAACGAGCGGCTGTACTGGGCTGATGCCAAACTCTCCGTCATCGGCAGCATCCGGCTCAACGGCACCGACCCTGTCGTGGCCATCGACAACAAGAAGGGTAAGTTAGCCCCACGAGGGTCCCCAGCCCAGGACCCACCCTAAATCCCTGCCTCCACATGTCCCCTTTTGGCTTCCCCAGGGCTGAGCCACCCGTTCAGCATCGACATCTTCGAGGATTACATCTACGGCGTCACCTACATCAACAACCGCATCTTCAAGATCCACAAGTTCGGGCACAAGGCTGTCACCAACCTGACCTCTGGCCTCAACCACGCCACTGATGTCGTGCTCTACCACCAGTACAAGCAGCCAGAGGGTAGGTGTGAGCCTGGGACCCCCACGCTGCTCCTGGGGTGGGAGGGAGGGAGGTGCTGGCAGAGCTTGGGAAGAGGGGACACAACCCCACAGCTCCCTGCCCAGAGTGGGGGTGTCTGTGTGGGTACAGCAGTGGTGTTAGTGGGGTGAGTTGGGGGAGGCCAACTGCAGTGGGGAGCGATCAGCTGGTGACCCCAGGGCATTGAGGGTTTTGGGGTGCCCTAAAGGTGTTGGGGAGCAGGGAGGGCTGTTCCTCACCATGCTGTCCCCACCCCACTGTCCTCACCACGCTGTCCCCTTCCCGCCTGCAGTGACCAACCCTTGTGACCGCAAGAAGTGCGAGTGGCTCTGCCTGCTCAGCCCCAGCGGCCCCGTCTGCACCTGCCCCAATGGCAAACGCCTGGACAACGGCACCTGTGTGGTCATCCCCTCGCCCACCGTCTCCCCAGTCGGTAGGTGACACGGTGACACCAGAGGAGGAAGAGGAGGAGGAGGAGGAAGGGTGGGTCAGATCCTGCTGGCGTGGTCCCTCTCACCTCCATCACTTCCATCCCTTCCTCCCAGTGCCCACCACAGACACGTGTGACCTGGTGTGCCTGAACGGCGGCAGCTGCTTCCTCAATGCCCGCAAACAGGCCAAGTGCCGCTGCCAACCGCGCTACAACGGGGACAAGTGCCAGATTGACCAGTGCTGGGACTACTGCCAGAACGGGGGCACCTGCGCCGCGTCCCCCTCGGGTGAGCCGGGGGGTCCTGGCCAGTCCTGGGAGGATGGAGGGATGGAGGGAGGGATGGATGGATGGATGGAGGGAGGGATGGATGGAGGGATGGATGGATGGATGGAGGGATAGATGGATGGATGGAGGGATG
>WBMV01003430.1:0-185843 GCA_013396655.1 Campylorhamphus procurvoides
TTGGGGGTAAAAAAGGTGAATTTGGCGACCTAAAATTGGGATTTTTGGGGTGTAAAAAAAGGGTGAATTTTTGCCCCAAATCCCCTCACAAAGTTACTAAAAAGGGTATTTTTGGCCCCAAAATCGCCACTTTTACCCCAAATGCCCCAAAATGGGGGTTTTACCCCCAAATCCCCTCACATCCCAAAATGGGGGTTTTACCCCAAAAACCCCCACAAAGATCCCAAAAATGGAGGTTTTTTACCCCAAATCCCGTCACAAAATTATTAAAAATGGGGGTTTTGCCCCGAATCCCCTCACAAAATTACTAAAAATGAGGGGTTTACCCCAAATCCTCTCATAAAGCTCCCAAAAATGGGGTTTTTATCCCAAAACCCCTCACAAAGATGAAAAAAGGGGATTTTTACCCCAAATCCCCTCATAAAATTACTAAAATTGAGGGGTTTACTCCAAATCCCCTTATAAAGATCCCCAAAAAGGGGTTTTTTTACCCCAAATCCCCTCACAAAGATCCCAAAAATGGGGGATGGGGCTTAATTAAAGTGGGCCTGTCTTAATTGAAGGAGGCGTGCTTTGAGTGGGGGCCAATTAAGGGGCGGGGCTCAGATTGGAGGAGCATTTTTAATTAATTAGTGGATTTTATTTAATCATGGGGGCGTGGCTTAACTGTGGGCTTAGGTGGGTGCTTAGCTGGGGGCTTAAGGGGGGGGGCTTAGTGTGCTGGTTTAAAGGTAAACCGGCAGGAGAAATGGACCCACCACAAGAGAGATTATAAGTCAGAGTAATAATTTAATGGAAGATATTACAATAAATACACTGACACAAAGAGAAAACTGCTCTCAACTCACCAAAACCCAGCAGTATAATCCAGTGTCCTGGGACACAAGCCCAAAGGGATTTGTGAGCCCTGGTGCTGAGACCCGCGTGGCTCCCCCGAGTCCAAAGCAAAAGGAAGTGAAGAACCTGTTGGTGCAGATGATGGCTGTGGTCTGGTCGGGAGTGATGGTCGTAGTCTGGTCAAGAGTGGTGGTTTCCTCCTGTCAAGGTCCTGCTGCTCCTCTGGACCTGACGAGGTGTTCTCGAGGTCTTCTGAGCCCCNGGGTGGCTTAGGTGGGGGAATAACGGGGGTCTTAGGGTTCCAGGCTGGGGCTTTGGTGGGGGCTTAAGGGGGGGCTTACGGTTTTGGGAGGGGGCTTAGGTGGGGGCTTAAGTGGGGGCTTAGGGTTGCAGGGTGAGGCTTACTTTGGGGCTTAAGTTGGGGCTTAGGGTTCCACGGGGGAGCTTAGATGGTGGCTTAAGGGGGGGCCTAGAGTTCCATTGGGAGGGCTTAGGTGGGGGCCTAAGGAAGAGCTAAGGGTTCCGTGGGGGGCTTAAGTAGGGTTCAGCTGGAAACACCTGTCCGAGCTCTTTAGAAAGGCTCACACTGCCCAGCCCCTTCACCTGGAAGGCTTCCCCCAAAAAACCAGCTCCTCATTCAGCAATCCCCCACCCAACACACAACCTGTGCCACGAGTGGCTCAACCAACTCGCACACTAAAACCTAAAAACTGTACAAAATTACTTCAAAAGCAGCTCTGTCCCGGCCAGCAGTGCTGCTGCAGCATGGCAGTAGCCTTGGAAACCTCAGCCTGGAGCCCGCTGCTGCCTGTATGGGTGAGTTTTTCCTCTTTGTTTTGTTTAGTGTTTTTCTTTTCTTCTTTTTCCAAGCAAGTGATCTGGCAGCAAAACACAGCTCCACACCGGTGTGGCCGCAGCTCTCAGTGCCAGCTGGTGACACATGTGGGAATGTGTGTCACAAACCTCACGGGGGCCATGCCTCCTGCCAGGGCTGCCAAAGAACCTCTGCATCCCCATTGGACTTACTTTTTATTTAATATCATGCACACACACACAGAGACAGGTCTTGGAACCACAGGCAAGGGGATAAACACTGCTTTCAGGTGACTACGACGCTGTCACCCATCAGCACTTCTCCATCCTTGGTTTAGTGGTGGACTTGGCAGCATCAGGTTAGCAGCTGACTCAAGGATCTTGGAGTTCTTTTCCAACCTAAATGTGATTCCATTATTCTATGACTAGAATACCAGCATCACACCAACAAAGCTACCTCCACATCCCTGTCAGACCATCCAACGGAGTCTGTGGATGAATGTGCTGAAGACTTTGTGGCTGATGGCTTTGCTGGAAGCCCAGGAGGCAGCATGGAGCTAAGATGCCCATGGAGCATCTCCCTTACAACAGTCAATGGATTATAAACCTTGAGAAGGACCACACGTGAGTGTACACATACACAAACAGAACGTACAAAACATTTATTCAGCCCAGGCCTGCTCGCACAGGATGCTCAGCAGTGGTTTCATCCTGCAGCCGTGGCATTGGTGCAGCTCCCAATCCCCCTGAGTTACCCTCCTGCCTCAAACAGAGCACAAAACAAGAGGGAAAGCAACTGAGGCAGGAAATCCATCCTCTTCCCGAGGAGCATGGGGCCCCTTTCAGCTGCTTCCCACCAGCCAGCAGAGACCTTGGCAGGAGTCAGGGCTGGCCCTGGGCCACCAGCCCAGCCCAGCCCAGCCTGGAGTGGGGGAAAGCTGTGGCGACTGCTCTGGCAACGCACTTTCCCTTCAGAAAGAAAAGACACCCAAAAAAAGGGAACATTTCACTTTTCCATTTGGAAAATCCTTCTTCAGTACCAGGTTGGTGGCTTGGAAAAGTCTTGCTGGAGGTGAGAGGCAGAGCAGGTGAGAGGATTCATTGGGTAGTCTTATATCAAACACAAGAGACATTTTTGGTACGTCCTGCATTCATTTACTTCAGAGCAGCAGAACTTGTGGCATTAAAGCTTCTTTCCCCACAGTCTTTTGTAAAACCCAGTCCCAGGGAAAAAGTGTCCCGTTCTCATGCTGCAGTGCTACCACACCCATCATGTCCTCCACAGGGCACCTTCCAAGGAGCCCTGGCTGCTTCTGCACCCACAGACTGAGCACCTCTTGGCCTGGTGGGTTTATAAAAACCCTCAACCCAGCAGCGCCACAGATTGTTCTTTTTCTTTTTAAGGCATTTGCTGGCTCACTGGTGATTTGTCCTGGATCTCCTCGTACTTGGGTGGAGGGGTGAGGGGCTCTATCGTGATAGGAACAGTGCTATTTCCCTGATCCAGGTTTAGCCTGATGTCCTTCAAGTGCAGCTTCTCTGACTTGATCCTCCGGACCTTCAGTGGCTTCAGGCGCTTGCTGAGGCGGGAGTTGTGCCAGCTGGGCTGTCTCTCCGTGCCTGGCTCTGTGCCTGCAGCTCCTGAAGCCTGGTTGCTCTCATCCAGCCCTGTCAGTGACTCGTAGGAGGGCAGGGAGATGCTCAGCCTGTTGCTCCTGTCCAAGTCGCTGGGCTCTGAGTAGCCCGTGTTCATCACCTCCTCATAGCTGGGCACGTAGTACTGGGAAGATACGTCTTCATCCTCTTCTTGACTAGAGGGAAAAGAGTTAAGGCTGTGGGTAGAACATCATTTCAGTTTTGCTGTGGGTAGGGGATGGAGAGGAAAAAATAAAACCATCCCATCCTCAAAACCTTAACTCACTATTTGCCCTTCTACATTATATAACAACCCCTTCTTGCTTGAAAGAACAAATCATTACCTCACCTATGTTCAAGACACATTTCATTTCCTTATGACACATGTCCATCTTTGATCATCACTTTCTCTGCCCATAAACCCTTTTTCTACTGCCCAGTAGTGAATTTCTCCCTCAAAAGAACAACAATTTCTCTCTTCCTCTCTCAAAAAACTGTCAAAATGCATGGGAAACGGACATCACCTCTCTGCCTTTGTTGTTCTGATGCCTTCTGGGTTGGGTACCTTGAGGTTTTTTGCAAAGAGATTCAGCTCTGGACTATGCCACCATTTATGCAAAGGTTCAATGATATTTGCCATTTCTTTGGCACTATGAAGTTACCTTTTCAATCTAATAGGGAAAGTTAGTTTTCAGGGTAGATCTGTAGACGCTGACAACAGCCAGCAGAGCCATCATCCTTTCCTGCCCTTCTGCTCCCCATGTTGTCCCAGTGCCCCCATGCCTCTGCACAGGGAACTGCATCAGTGTTTGTCCAGACTATGCCTGCAGCAGCGGCAGCCTTTGCTCTGCTTAATGCAGTTCCCTGAGCAAACAGCAGAGCCCTGCAGACTTTCACCAGGTCTAAACTCCATGGCCAGCCTCCAATGCTGCTGGGTATGGCAGCTGCACCCAGTGAAACAGCACCTCTGGCTCCTCTCCCGGCATGTGGCAGGGTCCCACTCTCTGTGTTACCCATTACCCACCACCCAGTGTTTCTTCTTAGCACTGGCACATGTACCAACCCAGCCAGGAGCAGCACATCTCAGCACCACTGGCTTGGCCCCAGCTCTGTCTAGACCCGACTTTATAGACCAAAAAGGCTCCCTTCCACCTACACAGCTCCATCAGTAAAGCTGGAGTCATTCTTTCCCATCTCCACAACATATCAGAACCCTAAACCATGACACATGCTTGCTTATTTCAGCACACACTGCCATCAGCCTTCCTCTCCTTGATTCAGATCTCACTGAGATACAGTAACAGTTCCTGGTTTCATTCCTACAACCGCTCCTGCCTCCTTTCTCCCTGGAACACCTCACCTGTCCTCCTGCTGCGAGGGCTCCGCAGACACCTGGTGCTGTACATGCGCGATGGTGATGTCTTCGCTCTGCCTCTTCTTGTCCCGGATGTTGAGGCAGATGGAGAGCAGGAGCAGGAGCAACCCCGCTCCCACCAACACGTATGCTACCGAGAAGGTCTTGCTCTTCAAGATGCCCCCGGAGCCACGGTCGGGCTTGCTGCTGTTCCCAGCATGGGTGGTGGGCTTTTCGGGGGGTCCAAAGCCAGGGACAAGGTTCCAGACAGCCATGATGATGCCAAGGACAAGCATCCCCAGCCCGATGGCTGTCAAAGCATAGTGGGAGCCATTGGCCCGGGACTGGGCCATCATTCCTGCTGCTGGATGGCTGGGCTGCCCCCTCCTCACAGCATGGCTCAGGGCAGGGGTGCTGCAGCCCTGCTGACATGCATGTGGCCCCCTCCCCAGGCAGGATGTGAGCTCTGGGAAGAGAAGGAAAGTGATGGTTAGTCCATGGCAAAATGCAAAGTTTGTGCAGCCATAGTAGCCATGATGACATTGTTTCATCCATGTAACACTGGAAATCTCACACTGCCATGCCTCTGGAGAGCATGTCGGGATATAACAAGGCAGCTGGATCCTTGTTGGCAATTCCGGTCCCCATCCTTAGCTATTTTCTTAGCTGTAATAATCGCCAGCTTTTGGAAACAAATTACTGATGTTTGCTAAGGGCTTAGATTGCCCGTCCTTAGGAGTATGATAACTGACGTCTTCACAGCACCAAAATGGCCACCAAAATCAACTTCAATAGCCGTTGTCAATGCAAAACAACCTGGAAATGCTCAGAAACATCTCTGGATGCACAGCTTCTCCCTTTCCCACATTTGGGATGGAGCAGGACTGCTCATGGCACTGGCTGCCTGCCCTGCAATGCCTTCCTGCCCAGAGAACAGAAACCAAAACTGCCCCTCTCCCAGCCAACCTGACCCTGTGGCTTCCCTCAGCTCCTGCCAGCAAGGGCTGCTGGAATGGTGAAGCCTTGTAGGGCCACTAGCTGACTTCAGGCCAGTGTTCGCCCTTCCTGGAGTAACACACACACTGGTGGTGAGTGCCCTGGCTGCATCCTATGCGGATGTCCCAGCACTGGCATTCCCAACCAGTCAGCCACAGGTAGGAACTCCTGCCTCCGCTGAATGCTTTCTGAGTTGGCAGAACCAGATGAGTTCACTTTCCAAAAATAAACTCATGGAGCTGCATCACCAGCCCACTCACCTCTCTGACCTCAAGTGCTGTGACTCACGGTTGAGCAACCTGGATCCTCACAGCAGAACTGCTCCATCTCCACCCCCAGCAAGCCTCACAGCTTTATGGATGTGCCAAAACTATGCCAGCAATCTTTTCGTCCCTTCCTGGCTTCTTGACACTGGTTTGGGCTCGAGGTCAACCCGGGTTGTGCAGCTGTAGGTGCTGTGTCCACACAACCCCTCCACACCCTTCAGCCTCGGGCTCAAAAGCCACAAAAGTTTGCTTGTTTAGTTTGAGCACGTGCCCAGTTTGCAGGTCAAGGGTCAGAAAAAAGCAGCACTCCCAGAAAACAGAAGAGCTTCAGCAGGAAAAGACATGCACGCAAGCCCAGAGAGGAGGAATCTACAGAGAAACTTCCCTGCTCAATTCCTGTGCCAAGCATGGCTGGGAAGACTCCCAGAAGGGTGTCCCGGCCCCTTTGGACACATCCCTGGATGCAGGTGGGTCCAGGCAGAGCAGAGTCTTGACTCCTGTGGTTTGTCTGGGGTTATAAGACACACACACGAACTCTGCCCACAGGGTACTCACTGCTGGCAGGCAGGATGGGGCAAGCGCCTTGTTCCCCATGGCACAGCTCCATGTCGTGTCAGGCCTCAGCACCAGGCTGCTGCCCTGTGTGTTCCTCAGAGAAGGCACCCCCTGGTCCCAGCTTTAATTCCATCCTAGTGAGCAGCTGTTGAGGATATGGAAAACTGCATCTGAAATGTCCTCAGCAGCATTTTGAGAGCCATCCTCTCACCCAAGCACTTCCAAGCCTGTGACTGGTGGTCCCAGCACTGGCCTCTGCCCTCCCACACAAAGGTTTCATTCTCCACTTGTGCCCTGTGCGGTTTTTTCCTTATCTGTTGATCCAAATGAGTTCCCATCCTCATGGCAAACACATTGGCTGGCCAGTAGTTCACTTGAGAACTGCTGTGATGGCCTTGGGGCAGGAAAATTGTGCTGCATCCACAGTGGGCACAGAACACACACAGGGCTGGTTGCATTTACCTGTGGTGTTTAATCCTCCGTGCCTGTTCACAATCTCTGCAGCTTCCCTCAGGCATCTCAATCCTGAAAGGGTCAGGATTTCAGCTCCTACGTCACCTCAATGCCTGGAAGTTTTCCACAGATCCCTCATAGTGCAGCCCAGAAATCAGATTAAAGCAGACAACTCACTACTCTAGTCTGCGTTTCCATTGAATTAGCTGCTCTTCTGGCTTTCTAGAGCTGTTCCAATCTCTGATCCAACAGCAATTCTGGTGCCCTGACATCAGGGCCAGAGAAGGGAGCTGTCTCTGTCTCAGATCCAGCATCCTCAGGGCTGTCTGGATGCCCATCTCTCAGTCATAGAATGATTTGGGTGGGAAGAAACCCTAAAGCTCATCTTGTTTCACACCCTGCCATGGACACGGACACCTTCCACTAGCCCAGGTTGCTCCAAGCCCCATCCAACCTGGCCTTGGACACTTGGCAGCCACAGCTTGTCTGGTCAACTTGTGCTAGGGCCTCCACACTTTTACAGGGAAGAATTTCTTCCTAATATCCAACCTAAATCGTCCCTGTTTTACTTCAAAACCATCTCCCCCTGCCCTTTCACAACAAGCCCTGCTACAAAGTTTGTCCCCAGGAGGTGGGCAAGCAGTGCCTGAGTGTCCCGGCCCTCTCCAGTCCCCTTCCCCTTCCTCCTGTCCATAGCATGGGATCCTCCCTGCAGCCAGACCCGCTGCATCCTGTCCCCACATGCCCTGCCCCAGTTCCTACACCAGGATCTCCAAATCATTAAATTCCACCAACCTGGTTTCAAAGTCAGAGGAGCTCCCACAGCTCCTCTGGGCTTCCTGCACCTCTCCCCAACTCCTGCAGGCTGCCAGAGCTCAGGGACACTTCCAGACTTCTGGTGGGACGTTTCCAAGTGTTAATTGGGCATAGGAGGGCTTGGGATAAGCCCATTCTCAGCACCGCACACCACCGTGGCTGAATGTGCCCTGAAGGCCTTGGCACAGGCACCCAGGCGGAGCAGCAGCAGGAAGTACCTTACCTTCCATGGGAGACAGACCCTTCCAAAGAGGGTCAGCCCTGGACCATGCCCCATATCCTGGTGCTCCCAGAGAAATGCCAGTCCCACTGAGCGACTCACAAGGAAGCCTGACATCCCACACTGCCCGCAGCATCACCCATGCTCCTCTGCGCTCCACAACCTTTGGATTTTTCCCTTCCCATGATATCACCCTCGTGCTCACACTCCAGCAGCAACACCTTTGTCATGGGATCACGAGAGATGAGTCTGCAGTTCAGGGAACAGGTCAAACCCTGACACAGTCACTGGACATGGGACATGTTCCAGGGCTTCCACTGCACAGCTCTCAGAACACTTCCATGGAGCAACACATCCCGTCGGAGCTGCCTCCCAAAACGAGGGTGCTACTCCAGCCCTGGTCATAAAACACAAAACTAATTGTCTGCATTTATTTTTTTTTTTTAAATAAACCCATTCTCCAACTATCCAAAGATCTGAGAGCCTCTTCTGTGTTAAATTACAAGGCTCTACCTTCATCTTCATGCTTCCACCCAGACAACCTGCTCATTAACTCCTTTTCTTGCAACTTGCTGACACCAACACATCCCCAGGAGCTAGTTCCTGCACTGGCCATAACCTCCTGCTGAGCCCTCACTATGCAGGGGTGCAACCCACCAGGAACACAAAACTCCATGTGGGGTTGGAAGAGCGACACTCAGGACATGGGTGATATTTTCATCAGACCCCAGAATGGTTTGGGTTGGAAGGAACATTAAAGAGCACCTCGTCCCAATCCCCTGCCATGCTTTCTCTCTTTTTTTGGCCCTTCTTGCTTGCCCTCGTTACACCTGTCCCAGGAACAGGGATGTTTCTGTCCAGGTGAAGCCCAGGGAATGTGGGGCATACACAGAAAAATCCAGATGAGCCAGAAAAAGCAGCATGGCTGCCGATTTAGCCAATTTCTGATTGTTTGGACAAATCCCAGCCCATTTTAGGGCATTCCACCGGGAAACAGAAACCCGGAGGCAGAGCCCCGTGCAGACCATCAGGGCTTTTTCACATCTTCCTTACATTTCCTGCCTAGAACACAAAAGAATCCAACCACATCCATTGCTCCCGACATTCCCTGCAGACATTTAAGAACTATTTAACCCCCTTTTTCCTTACATTTCATTTTTAACAACCCCCCCTCAGCTGCACCTCGCGGACAGCTCTGGGAAACCAGCGGTGCTTTCCTCAAACCCTGCCCAAGACTCTCTCCCCTCTCCCGTTCCGGAGGGAGCCAGGGGGCCCCGAGTCTGCCGCTTCCTGCAAAACAAGGGTGTCATGGGAAAGCCCATTCCCGGGCTCAGGATAATGCAACTGCCCGGCCGGCTGTCACCTCCACGGTGATGGCTGCAGGATGACAGTGACAGGGCACACAAAACATACCATTCCCAAGCTATATGCATCTGCCTCTGCTGCATCCTTCGGAATTCTGGAAATCGCCAAAGGTTTCTGAAGTGGCAGGGACCTGTAATCACAACCCTGCAGCAGGCATTACCTTGATCTTTGCCAGTGAGATACAGGAATCTGCCTTCCAGACCCTTTTCTCCCCATAATTCCGTTATATTCATCCAATCAGTGCCTGCTGGAAAACGGTAATGGATAGGGACAGAGAGTCCTTTTATGTTTGTGTTTCAGGACGTTGCCATTTATTCCTGGGCACAATGCTGCTGCGGGCACCGAGGCTGTACTGGCACCAGCTCACAGCTGGTCAACGAGCCCTTGCTGTGTCTCAGCCACGGTGTGAACAGTGTCCCGTGGCTTTTCCTGAGGTAGGCTCACACTGGGAGGTAGTGCCAGACTAATGCTTCCAGGCCCGACTCTGCTAAACCAGGGATGGGGGTTTGAGGTGCTCACCTTTCTCCGGGGAGCTGAATTCCCTGTGCACATAAGCCTGGGAAAGCATGTCCACCAGGGGAAATCCCAGCACATTGACTCTTTCTCCTTCCTCCTTTCCTTTGGACAGCAGTATGCACCTCTGAATTTGGGGTTTTTTTAAATTTTTTTTTGTAATTCTCCTAATCTGCTGTTTCTGCTGAGATAAAATCACTCTTCCACAGCCTCCCTCCAGTTTTTATTCTGGGACCTCTCCCTGTCTCTGTGCCAGATAACACACTCTCCTCCAGAGCCTTCTAGCACTCAGAGACATTATCCATCTGCCCTTTTGATGTCCTCCGAAGCCAAACCCAGCATTCCTGCTTCCTCATAGCCCTCCTGGAGTTCTTTAAGCAGCTCTTGTCACATCATAGCAGCTCCCAGAGCCTTATCTCCCCTTGTTGAAAACCATTAACCTGGCACATCACACTGCCTTTGGCCTCACCAGCACAGCCCTCCTCATCCTCAAACTGTACTTTCAGCAACATCTTTTACCCCAACACAGCATCACCTCTCCCCCCACTTTTCCAAAAGGTTCTGCAAGAAGTGTGACCTACAGAGGAAACCTACTGTAGACGACTAAAGGGCCCACAAGGTAGGAAGGGAACGAGGGGTGATGTCAGGGGACACAGAGCTGGCCACGCAGTCAGGCACAAAGCAGGAGTGTTCCACAATGTGGGCACAGGTATTTTGATAGGGATGGAAGTTTTCTGGGAATTATGTCACTACATGCCACACACACTGCTCACACAGGATATTCAGTTGCTTCTGCAGAGCCTCAACATCAGCTTCTGCCTGTTAGATACACTGGGAACAAGGAAAGTATGGAGCAGCACTGAGAGACGGACACACACCTGGGCTGCCAGAGAGATCCCTCCTCCCAGAGTCCTCCTGGAGTGCAGGCAGACAGCCCTTCCCAGACCTGGTCCCCTAACCCGCATCTCTCCTTATGGCACCACCATGGAGCCAAACACCAACACTCAGCTCTCTTCAGGGCACCGATGGCCAAACATTCCTCCTTCCCTAGGCACTTGCTTTCTCAAGGGTTTTCCCACCCGTGTAATTACACAGCTAAAATCAAAGGCATCTCACATACTTCCGAGTCACTTCAGTCCAGAGCTGGGTTCACCAGCTCCACACCCACATGCTCCTCGCTAACACCTGGGAAGTTTCCCTTTCTGGCCATCATGCCAAGATACTCAGGGCTGTGGAAGGCTGCAGGATGCTTGGATATGTTGTAGAGCGATATGTTGTGGCTGCATCCCATCAGGCAGTGGCCAAGGTCTGCTCTAGAGAGCTTTAAGCTGAAAAGCCAGGACCACACCTCTTGGTGCAGTTTCTCCTCACTCAGGCTCCATTCACTATGCAGAGGTGAGCGCAGCCCATCTCCTCTGGGACATATTTATGGAACTGATGGTTTCTGCTCACACATCCGCAATTCCCAACAAACCCACTGGGAATTGGGTTGGGTTCAGCAACGCTCGTCCCTACTGTGACACCTCCAAAAATCAAATACCTACGTCAGCAGACAACCACCTGGGAGACACCTATGGGTCTGCTGAACACCTCAAAGCTCCAGGCTGTTCCTTCTTGAGCAGAAATGTCATGACAGGAAGCTGAACCCCCACTTACCAGTGTTCGGCTCATGGACTGCCCGGCCCTGCCCTGCCCTGCGCAGGTCTCCTTCTCCTTGGTTTTGTTTGCTTTCCTGGCTCACAAACGGTCCCTGCACCTTCCCGGGGACGGGCACACCCGGGCCGTGGGCTCGTGATCTCTGCCAGTCCTGCCGGGCTGCCACCTGTGGGACCCGGCTGCCAGATACTGGTGGGTTTGGTATTGGGATCACCTGCTGCTGATCCTTCCCAAAAGGATCCTTCCCTAAAGTGCCAGCTGGTCCTTCCCAAAACGCCAGCCACTCTTCTCACTCTTAGCACGGCCACCTCGGTACTCACAAGGGCAGAGCAGGTGCCCCAAGCCCACGCGTCACCAAAGGCTGACCCCAAGGCACCGCTGCTCCCCGAATCCCGACGCTCCAACTCTTTAGTGCCCAACTCCCGCTTTAGGAGTGAATTCCCCCGCTTTGGAGGTGTTTGCTCCTGCTTTGAGGGGTATACCCTCCACTTCGTTGGTGTTTCCCACACTTCGGAGGTGATCCAGCCCAGTTCGAGCCGGCCGCGACTCCGACGCCCTCCCGGTTCCCGGCGGGACCGCGCGCAGCCCGCCCCGGCCCGGAGGGTCCCGTCCGCCCCCGGCTCCCCCGGCCCCGGNGCGCTTCCCGGGACTGGCCCCGGGCTCTGTTCCGGGAAGGCGGGAGGGAACCCGTCCAGAGCGAGCACAGGGACCCCCAAAGTCAGCGAGGAGGCCTCTCCAAACCAGTGGGAAGACCCCCGCTCAAAACAGCTCGGAGACCCTGCAAAACCAGCGGCGGGTCCCAGCTGGGGATGTCGATCGGGTCACCCCCTGGGAGCACCGTGCAGCCCCTGCTTGAAACATTGCAGTTTAATAGAACCCCAAAATGGTTTGAGTTGAAAGGGAACTTCAGTTTATCATCTTATTCTGCACACTGCCATAGGCAGGGACACCTTCCACTAGACAAGGTTGCTTCAAGCCCTGTCCATTATGGCCTTCAACACTTCCAGGGATCCTGGGGCAGCCACAGCTTCTCTGAGCAACCTGTGCCAGGGCCTGCCCACCCTCACAGGAAAGGATTTCTTCCCAACATCTAACTAAAGTTTTAATCTGTGGTTTAAAACCCAGCTTGTGAGGTATCTGCATTACGAAACCAGTTTGTGTGGAGCCTTTCCTCAATCAGTTCCAAACTCCGTGTTTTGAGGAACCCCAACTGCTCGGGCTCATCACTCCATTCACCAAGGCGAAGCCAAAGTCCTCACAAAGCCCGGCTTGTGCTCACAGAGAGCCTGGAAAGCACTGTTTATCAGTCTGCTGCCTTCTATAAACATTCCCAGTCAACCACCTGCTTGCAGGCAAGAGCTGTTCTGGGAATGGCCCTCACCAGAAAGTCCTGTGGTTTCCAGGCTGAACCACTGGAACCAGATCTGAGCTTTGGCAAAACGCGTTGCAACTCATGCTCTCCCTGGATGCCATTCCAACAACAACTGGGATGTGTTTTTCCAGGCCCTTCTCACATCCAGCCATAATAATAAACACCACTAAGGATTCAAATTCTGTCAGAGATGACACTCAGGGTGGGCTTTTCCCCAGTCCAATGAAGAAGCCACATCACTATGCTGCTGGACCAGCCACTGCAGTTTTTCCTGTCCCTTAAGCTCTGCAAGTCCTTGTGAAGGCAAAAGCCATTGCAAACCCAACGAAGCTTGTCATATCTCCTGGTGTGACTCAGTGCACCACAGCCCTGCCTTAGGGCCACCAGTGTTGGGGATGCTTGGGAAACCTCCCCCCGCTTCCCTGCATCCCTCCTTACCAGCACAATCCCACATGGAGCTGATGGTATTTTCCACTGACTCACCTGCTCCAGCACACGGCAGCAATACCTTCCTCCTCTAATCAAAGGGCAATTCTGAGAGCTGTGCTCTAAAAAGAAATAATTATTAAGCATAACTGCATATTTATTTTTTTCCTCATATGGATTGCTTTGCATTTTCCAGTGTGGCTATTGGGTCAGGCAAATTTGCCCCACTTCAAGCAAATTTTCCCCTCTCCTTCCCCGCCTTCCAGTGTCAGACACAGGCCTGTCATCCCCAGCAGCTCTGGCAGTTGGGAGCTGTAGCAGGGAATTATTTTCTCCATAAGAAAGCAGGGGGAACATGGACTTCACACACTCACTGCCACTGATCTGGTGCAGGGAGAGCTCTGAGGCAGGTCACCCCTTGCAGAGAGGCCCTGGAGACTGTGAGCACAGAGGGGACATTCATAACATGGGTCCTCAGGATCTCACTCCAGAAAGCTGAATTTTGGCCAGAAAAGGGCTTTTCAGTGGCAGTTTAGCAGGATCAAAGGAGGCTTGCTCAGACCACTTGAATGGATGCTAAGGCTCCTGCCTTCCCCTTCCACATATTCCTCTGTGGCATAATGCATTCACATCCATCTTTTGGTCTCATTTTTGCCTATCCAGCTCCAGCAGCCATTCCAGTGAGGATTTCTCTGTGGCAGCTCAAATCCTCCCCTTGCACACTCCCTGCCCAGTCCAGGGCAGGCTGGGACCTCTCCAAGGTGTTTATCCAGCCAGATATGCAGAATACAGAGCACAGGAATGCCAAGGAGGGAACTGAAGCCTCACTGGACCCACCAGCAGGTAACAAAAGGGCCTTTCAGAGGGGCATCTGATGCCCTGGTTCGTGCAGAGGTGCCAGGGGCTCACATTACCCTGCCTTGGAGGCAGAAATTGCTCATTGGCAGTTTTCCCTGCTTTTTTTCTGCTCAAAGGTGCTCAGCATGGATGTTAAAGTCACCAGCGAAAGCACAGCCATGTCCTGGGATTCCTCCAAACCTTTCTAACAGTGAGCCAAAAGCACTGTTCCATGTGACATGTTGCTCCTGGATACCCACAGCCAGATGGCTTGTCCTGAAAGAGGAAAAGCCCATCCCTAGAAGTCAGGTCAGCAGAGCCACCAGACTGCATGCATACTATGTTGTTATATTACAAAGCCATGGAGTGATAGGGGTAGATCTAGATAGAAAGAAATTGGAAGAGGGTGGTGAGGAAGGATATCTATCTAGATTAGGATTAGAATATCTATCTAGATCTAGAGCAGATAGGAAGAAATAGGAAGAGGGTGGTGAAACCCTGGCACAGGTTGGCCAGAGAAGCTGTAGCTGCCCCATCCCTGAAAGTGTTCAAGGCCAGGTTGGATAGGGCTTTGAGCAACCTGGTCTAGTGGAAGGTGTCTGTGCCCATGGCAGGGGTAGAAACTGGATGGTCTTAAAGGTCCCTTCCAATCCAAACCATTCAGTGATTCTATGATTAGAGAGAAACTTAGCTAATTAGCACCAGAAATATAATATATACATAAATATAATGTTACATATAATGGAATATGGTAGAGCCCCAGCTTTGCCCCCAGGATGAAGTCCACCGCAGCCTGCTCTGTGCTGGGCTCCCAGATCGCAGTTCCCAGCCCACATGCACTGGTACCCATCTTCTTCATGCCTTAGTTTCTACACCCCAATTCAGAGAGTGCGTGCTGGGGCTGCAGGCTGAGAACCTGCCATGCAAGTGGGGAAAAGGAGGAAAATCAGTCACCTGGGAGGCCTTTCCACAGCCTCCCGGTGGGAGGGTGCGACCTGCCCACATCTCCCAGCGAGGTGAGGAGCCGGCATCCCCGGAGGCTGCCGGGAAGTGGCGCAGAGCACGGCCATTCCAGTACAACCAGTTTAACCACCATGCCAGGTCACCATCTGCATTTCAAGCACACGCACGTCCGCAATCTGGAAAACAGCGTAAATAAAGCTGCTGTGTTTAATGGTAAGAATAATAAGTAACCTGCTGCTTCCTCCTGGTGCCGATCTTGGGGCTGCTGCATCACACTGGTGAAACTCTGGCTTGGTCAAGACTTGGGAATAGGAGATCCAGGGTCTGAGAATAACAGAGCTGGGAGACAAGAGCTACGGTGGTGTCATGCAGGTGGGTATTTAGAAGAGCTGAGCAGAGATTTAATGCAGCTTTTGAGAATTAGGAGCAGATGGTGAGAGAGGGCTTGTGCCCAAGACTGGGAGAATGCTGGGAAATCACTCACCAGTGATGATAAAACTCCAAGAAAACCTTCTTACTGGGGCCTGATCACAGCTCTGGTGTCCTGGTTGGATAGAGCAGAGCCACTTGGTCTGTGCTACTGCAATAGCTTGTGGCAGTGTCTGGTCAGGGTAGTGGGAAGCCGAGGACAGGGGCTGATATGGGGACAGCTGCAGGGACAATGGCAGAGCAGGGTATTTCAAAGGGTAACTGCATCAAGGGATGTTCTTGGGCATCCCCTGGGCTGTGGAGGTGAGGACTCAAAGGCACTTCCAGCATTGGCTTTGTACACAAGTAGCAGCACTGGCAGAAGACACCTTCAGAAAAAAACACTGAAAATGAGCGAATTAATAACAGGCACATTCCCAGATTTCAGCAGTCCCAAGCAATAAACCAGCAGCTTCAGTGGCAGCCCTGGACACTAGCATTTAGGGAGATTCCACCATCACCCACACTCTGTGATCAACCCCATCTCAAACCCCACCAACCTCCCGATGACTTATTCATTGATCTGGTATATACCGGTTTAGCTCTTTATCACCAAGAATCCAGCCTGGGAAGGTGAGATCACCTGCTAAAGCCATGGCGTGAGTCAGTGCCAAGGCAGGAAACCTCCCAGACTCACCCCTGCTTCCCTGCTGTGACCTCTCAACCCCTGACCTACAGGTCACCTACCAGTGCATGGCTGTGGCACAGCAGGTAAACATGGTTGTAACACCCAGAGATGGTGCCAGGACCAGCATGGCTGGTTTACATACCAGTAAAGGGGTATACTGGAGTCCTGGGGTGCCCCCTCTGCGGGGTACCCCAGCCATCCCACCAACACAACACTCCATGCCCTGACACGGTGCTGGGATATTTGCCTTTCTCAGTCTAAAGTCCTCACTTTAGAGGGGAAAAGGCACTTGTGAGCACCTGCATAAGAATGTGCTCGGTGCAAAGTGCATCGACACGGCGAGTCACACTTAAAATAAACAGACACGGGTCAGAAACTCGGGGACTGCTCACACGGTGGCAGCAGTGCAGCAGCCATGCTGCAGGGACAGGCTCCTGCTGCCCCCACTGCCAGGGAAATACAGGTTGGTAAAGCCTTCAAGGAGACCTTCCTCAGCCCAGGACATCACTCCCAGACATAGAGAATGAAGTCCCTTTGCTTGTGACGGCACTGGAACACGAGGTGACACCCATGTCCCCCTCCTCAGTGTCCAACGGTCCCCACATCACAGGGACAGAACTGGTGAGCAGCAGAAGCCTTACCAGGACTGGTGTGACACCCACAGCTCTGCCACATTCTGAGCTCCCAAAGGGCACCCAGGGCTTTTAAAACTATGGATGGGATTGATGAGCAGGCGCACCCCATCCCATGCACAAAGGGCAACAGCAAATATTTGTAGGGAACTGCTCCAAGTGCAGCAAATCCCACTTCAGTCTGTGTGGCTCATGTCTGCCATGCTCAGCAGTTAGCCTTTAATGCCACATTTCATTTCCATTAATGCTGGATTCCAGCTGCTGGAGAGCCAGCCAAGTTTTTCCTATTTTATTTTGTTCCAGCTCTCTCCATTTCAGACTGCGGTGGTTCTTACCTGCTCTGCAGCTGCTCCTAAGTCCAGACGGCTTCTGCATGCTCATTATGGGCTTGAAAAAAATCATTGCAGGTTGCCTTTGTTTCTGCAAACACAGCCATCAATCCCAAAATGGTGTCTGGCCCCTCCAGAAGTCCTAGCATAAGCCCTACAAGCGACCAATGTCATTAAATAATAATAGCAATAATTATTATTATTATTATTATTATTCATAGTTGCTATTATTATTTAGTTTTCAACATTCTCTTATTTCTCCATCCCTTCTGCTTTTCTTTGTCCTTCTGTATCTGAGGGGGGACACCTCCTGGCTGTTCACCCACATTCCCAAAACTTTACATACCTTAAACCCTTGAAATCTCCATCTTATAGGGACGCAGACTATCCCAGCCTCCTGCCAGCACTGCTGTATCTGGATGCAAGCACTGGCCTGGCAGCTGGTCCTGGGAAGAGCTGGTCCAGCCTCCTCCTGTGTCCCCCCATTCCCCTGGAGCCTCCCAAATTCATGTGGCAGTCCTGCACCCCAATGCTAACAGGCTCCTCATCTGCCAAGCAATCAAACTACATGGACTTCATCCATACTTTAAAATAAGCTTTATTTAGATCTTTTATAATTTTATATTTGCATCCATGCCTTCAAGGATTCTCCCCTGCTCACAGGGAGAAAGGTTAAATCTAATGTTACCCATAATTCAGACGCTATTTAGCAAAGTTCTCTTTTAAATAAATCATCCTCTTAGTAATTTTTAGAATTATTTCCTAATTTAAAAAAAAGATGAAATGCAAAGGAAACTCGGTAACAAGGAGATTGCTCATCTGTTCTGGTGGTTTTAATTATAAAAACGCAAGGAGAAGGAAAAAAACCCCAACGAAACAAAATCCCCCAAAACAATAAAATGTATAAAAATGCTTCTCTGCAGAGAAAAAATGCCACAGAGCAAAGCCTGCCCTGCCACTCCAGGAGAGCCTGGGGGGGCTGGTCCCTCTGCCATCCCCTCCATGGCCTCTCTGCATCATCCCACGAGAAGGAATACACAGCGCAAGGGCATCAGTGATTTAAGACAAAATACCCCTTTTTTTTTTCAACCAGGGCAAGCATATTGGAATTAAGAAAAATAATACACTATTATAGTTCATTAAATAAATCTTAATACATTTTTTTTAAGAGCTTCAAATTATATCATAAGCATTAAAGCACTAGGTACTTATCTTGGCATAAGCAGAGCATGGCGTGTGTTAGTGGAGAGGGGAAGCAGCTGCTGCACTGGGGGGACCTTTTGGGGCAGTTCCAAGGGATTTTTGGAAGCACAAGCTCCACCTGTGCTTCAAAATGACCCCAGAGCAAGAAAAACCTCCCCGGCAGGAATTCGTACCAATTTCCCCAGACCCCCTCCTTGATGGCAGTAACACCCCAAACTGGAGTGGGGTGGCCAGCCCTGTCTGGGAAATGCCATGGGATGTGGGATATCTCAGGATACCCCCTTTCCCCTGCTCCCAGCTCATGCTGGATCCCCCTAAATTTTACTTGAAGCAAAGGGTGAGCCTCTCAAAAACAGGGAAAAACAGCGGGCAAAGCTCCCACCAGGTTCACCCCCGTTTGATTTCCTGGCACGTATTTACGTTTGCGTTTTCCAAGGCGTTAAGTGCTCCTGGGGCAGCCGAGGGAGCCTGGGGTGGGGGGCCCATGGCTCCAACACCCCCCAGCCCACCCCCCAACAGCAGATTCCCAGGACAGTACAGTACAAACACCCCCTTCCTCCTCCCGCCCCATCCCACCTGACATGGAAAAATATAAAAATCCCAAAACTTCTGCAATAATTTAGTTAGAATAGCTCCTCTGGGTTTGTGCAAATAAATTAAAACAACTAAAAAGGAACGTTAAAACACTTATGTCCAGACCGGCAGGCATTACGACCAGCCCAGGTCAGGAAGACATCACAGCGACAGAGATTTTTGTTGTTGTTGTTTTTGTGTGTTTTCCCTCTAAGGTCCCTCAGCTGGGCAGGTCCTTCGTCGCCAAGGGAGGACATCCCACGGGCTGGACTCCGGAAAACAGCGGGTTTCAGACAAGAGACGTCACAAGCACAAAGTGCACAATAATTCTGGTATTTACAGAGACACAGCAGTCCTTCAAGTTTCAAGTTTTGTCAAAAGGAGAACACAAAAAAACCCCAAGACGAAGAAAAAAAACCTGAAAAAGCCCCAACTGACAAACTGAAGCAACAACAAAGGAGTTACCGGGATGATAAAAAAAAGGGGGAAAACTGAAGTTACGACACAGCTGCATCGCTCCCAAGACAACAGGTAACACGTCCACAGGTGGGGGTATGTACATTGGCACCCGCCTGGCACGGCGGGTCACCAGTCCGCATCCTCCTCGATGTAGTAGTCAGGGGCTGTCCCGTCGAAGAGACCTGGGTCAAGGGACTTGCGCTGCTTTCCCCGGGCAAACACCCTGGAGATGGAGCCAAAGCCCATCTTCTCTTTCTTCTTTTTCCGTTTTTGGTCTTCCAGGTCCTCTAGAGACTGTGGGAGGAGACAGTACAGGTTTGGGTATCCAGCTCTTTTTTCACCCCTCTCCACCCACTCACATCAGCAACGACAGACCATGTGGTCCCAGTGCCAAATGCTATTTGGGTCCAGGTCACAAAAAAATATTTGGGGCCAGGTCCTGAAAAGTATTTGTATTCAGATACCAAAAAATAGTTGCATCCAGGTCCAAAGCAATGTTAAGGTCCTGCACCAAAACAATATTCCTGATATTTGTGTGGTGGAATTTGCAGTGAAACTGGGACTCCCACACACACATTTCAGCATTTTTGGCTTGTTAATACAACTGCTTCAGGGTTTTGGCTTCAGGAACAGGTCAGAGCAAGGGTCTGTCCACAGTTTGAAAAAATATCCCAATGGTTTAGGGTCAAAAACAGAATGATCTGTTTTGGCTGTGCCTTACAAAATGCAAGACCCCAAAAGGCCCTGAGGGCAGCAAATGCCTAAGGCATTACACGGATTTTGGGGCAAATTATGGGACTCTCAGACATCAAAGGCTAACAATTCAAGATTACTTCTTTTTTTTAAAGATCACAAATTGGAGCCTCTGAGCTCCCCCCGAGTACTTTCTAGCACAGGAGAGGTTCTCAAGAGCAAGATTTGAGAGGATTTGTGCCCTACCTGTACGATTGGGTTGTGCAAGTTCTTCTGTACCGGTCCAGGACTGTCCCCCTGCGGCATAAAGAGACAGATCCACTGGATCAGCCCCAACCCAGCCCAAGACCTACTCCCTCCACGGCAAAAAGCGGCTTGTTTGGGCAGCTGAATTGTGGTGGGGCTTGGATAAAACCCCAGGAAAGCAGCTTTCCAGGTCAGCAAAGCTCCAGGTTGAGCCAGAGCCCAAACCCAATGCTGTTTTGGGAGTGAAGGACCCACAGAATCCCCACCTCTGGAGCAGCAAGCCCCCCAGCACACAGTGCCTTACGTTGCAGAGTGAGTGTGTTCGATGCCGGGGAGAATTGATGTCGCTTGGTGTGGAGGAGCGGTCACCCTCAGCCGCTGAGGCGTCGGAGATGATGGACGGCTGCCGGGAATGGCAGGGACTCACTCGGACTGCTGCAAGGCAGAGGGGGTGCAGGGGGTGAAAATGATGCCAGCAAACCTGGCAGAGCCTCTGTTCACTTCTAAAAAACCATTTAGGGGGGATTTTACCCATTTTTTCCTCCCCATGAGGGGGTTTGGCAGTGAGAACTTGCCTGTGCCCTGACCCAGGGGATGCCCACCTTGCCGGTCTGCTGAGTGCTGGGGGTGTGAGTGGTAGAGCGTCTGCTGGCTCTGCCGGATGGCAGCTGTCAGTGGGAGGTCAGCCTGCATCACCCACTCCTGGTTCCCATTCAGCACCGTCTCGCCTGGCATGGCCAAGGAATGGCGCTTGGGGACATCCTTTGTCAGCGTGGCCAGGGATTGCTTGGCCTGGGGGAGGACACCAAGGTGATGGTGATGGACCAGGAAAACCACAGGAACATCTCCTGAAGCAGGCAGAACAAGCACCAACACATTGCACCAAATTCACCCTCCCCATGGCAAGTAAATACCCAAATTGTGCTGCTCCTCATGCTTAGGATCACAGAATCACAGAATATGCTGAGTTGAAAGGGATCCATCAGGATTATCGAGTCCAACTTCTGACCCTGTGCAGGACACCCCAACAATCCCACCATGTGCCTGAGAGTGTTGTCCAAACACTTCTTGACTCAGACAGTCCTAGTGCTGTGACCACTTCCCTGGGCAGCCTGTTCCAGTGCTCAGCCACCCTCTGGGTGAAAAACCGTTTCCTGATATCCAATTTAAACCGCTCTAACGCAGCTTCATGCTGTTTCCTCAAGTCCTGTTAGCAGTCATGAGGGTGAAGAGATCACTCCACTGCCCCTCAGGAGGATGTTGAAGACCACAATGGAGTCTCCCCTCAGTCTCCCCTTCTCCTGGCTGAACAAGCCTAGTGACCCCAGCTGTTCCTCATGAAGTTTCCCCTCCAAACCCTTCCCCGTTCTCATGGCCCTACTTTGGATGCTCTCTAGTAATGTCTTTTTTATATTATGGTGCCCGAAGCTGCACAGAGGACTCAAGTTTTAGCGATGGCATTTTTTCCCTCCCAGTACTGCAATAATACAACAAGTGCAGCAACCACTCAGGTTTGTATCAGTTGTCGAGCTCACCATGGCCAGCTCAGCCTCCAGCTCCTTCATGCGGTTGTCTTTCAGGTCAAGCTGGGAGCGGAGGGCACTGGCATGGTCTGTTGCCTCCTTGGCTTGTCGCCGCAGCTCCCACTTCTCCCGCTCCAGGAGGTCCTTCTCTTTTGCCAGGGCTTTCACTGCATCCTCGCTCTCCTGTAAGGATGTGGGGTGGCCATCAGGAAGGGAAAATCCATGTGCTACTACAAACCCCTCTGCAATGACCGTCTCAGGGACCTGTGGGTGTCACAAGAGCCCTGTGCTGGCAGGGATGGCATCCCTTTTTGAGGAGCTCCAGGATGCAGCCAGTCCCCCAAAAAGCAATGCTTGCTGTGCACCTGGTTAAAATTACACGGAATTTCCCATGTCTGGCTAGATTCCCTCTATTATTTCACAGAAACACAGGATATTCTGAGTTAGAAGGGACCCACAAGGATCACTGAGTCTAACTCTTCAGTTCATATGCGGATCAAACCCACAACACTGGCACTATTAGCACCAGGCTCTAACCAACTGAGCTACTCTCAGGGTTAACTTGCTGTGGTTCATCCCAACCCCAGTAAGAATCCAGCTGAGGCTTTAGTGGGGTTTTGCCCAATTGCAAACAAGTTTCACACTAAACCCACTGCCCAGCCCCCCGTGCCACGAGACCACAGTGTTGGGATCCCACACTCACTTTCCTGTGCTGCTCGTAGTTACGGATGAAGTCACGGAGCTGCTCCTCACGGCTCTCCAGCGTGGCATAGAGCTGCTGCATCTGGCTCACCAGGTCTGTCTTCTCCCCCTTCAAGCGCTTGCGGTCAGCTTTCATGGCTGTGGGAGAGAGGATACATTGAGCACAGAAGGCAGAGCGGTCCCTTGCTTCCATATCTTTTATTTTTCAAGGAAAAAGTAGCAAAATTACGATCCCAGGGGCTGGGCTGGGAGAAGACGCCTAAACTGCCCCAACTGCTGCACCCCCAAAATGCCCATCACATTGTCACCATGGCCCTTCACCATCACCCACCTTCCAAGGGGCAGCTCAGCCCCCTGGAAAAGGAGATTCAGGAGCAAAATTGCTGCCTCAGCCTCAGGACCCAGCACAGGAAAACGTGCTGCTCCCTTTCCAGGATAAATAAACCACAGACTGTTTATTTTTAGCAGTGAGGCAGATTCCAGCAGCGGTCCCACAAGCCCAGGGCACAGCTCCCCGAGCGTCCCCTTCCAGCTCAGTGATGCTGCGTTGGGATGAGGGAAAAGAGCAGGAGCACCATGGGATGTGATGGGGTGTTTCCTGTTTTCCCTCTCCCAGCCACCCATGAGGGATGCTAGCTGACCATGGACACCAGACCCTAACCCTAACCCTAACCCTAACCCTCTACTATTCCACCATTAAGCATTGGAGGTAAATCAAAACACAGAACAGCAAACCAGGTAGGAAATGCCACAAAAATTCATGTCATCCTGTAAAAGGAAACTCTTGGGAGTCTTCTTCACTCACTTCAGTGAACACAACTTCTCCTGGGACAACTCAAGCCCTCCTGACACCGGGACTTCCCTCAGTTTTTTTTCCCAGCTTAGTAAATCACTACAGAAACCCTCTAAAAACAATCACAACCACACTTAAGTCTTTGAAAAAGCCCTTTCCTGCCACCTGTGCGTACTTAACCACAACTTTCACCTGCCCAGTTCTTGCAATGGAACTAAAAGCTTGCTGGAAAAGAAAAATTAATTATAAGTTGACCAAGCCATACTGGGGTGAGATCCAAACCCCACAGATACATATGCACATATATTTAATTTCCTCAAGGATAATGAGAGGCTCTTATAAATGTTTAAGTCATATTTGCCACTCTCTGATGCTCGAGGTGACAAAAGACTCCTAATGACTCCTAATTTAATGAAGTAGTGAGTCCTCTATAGCATACAAATACCTTTAATTAGTTGCAGCATCCAGGGCTTCTAAAGATATACAGAAAACACTTCGTTACTCACCAATAAAAAAAAAAAAAGGTGCTCATAAGTACTACTAGAAGAAGGGTAACTATCTTCCAAAGTTGAATATATACCCATTTACTAATACTTACCAATGCTTATGCCAATGCATCAGTACTGCAAGAAGATTACGAAGTTTGGGTACTGTAAGAGCAGATTTTTTCTGTTAACCCAACAGAACAAGATACCACTAGTTTCAGTTCATATTTGAGAGATTTGCTAAAATTAACACACTTTTTTTCCTCCCCTCTATTACTCTCCCTCCTCCAAAACCGATTAGCTCCTAAGCTTAAAGAAGATTTATCAGTCATTTGAGAACTTCATTCCAAACCAAATTAATAGGAAATTAATTGAAAAAGGCAGGAGAAAAATAAAAAGTGAGGCAGAAGTGAGCCATGAGGGCTGCCAGGAGCTCCTGGACCAAACCCCACTTGCTGCAGCAGCTTAATTCCTCTTTAGCCAACAAGCCTAGCTAATTACTCGGTTGGAGAAAACGAGCCTTTGCAATCCACGGCGCGACAGTAGGGCCAGCCAAGGAGGAATAAAGCAGATTTTCACTGGCTATCTGGGCCATGCAAAGAAGTGAAATAGTTTTTTCCTTTTATCTGATGATCCAGGGCCAGCTTTCTATATCCCAATCCCTCCATGAGTATCCAAATAAACTCTCCCCTGGTTCATCGGCGCAGTGGGCTCTCACCAAACTTCTGACCTGTTCATAAGACAAGAAACCCTAAACCCAGACCATGAGTGGAAAGTACTTCTCTTATTTGCATTATTTATTCTCCCCTCCCACTGAAAGCACATGGCAGAAGGAGAGGGGGGGCCCATCAGCCCTCCCTGGACTCGGCAGCTTCATCCTGGCCTTGGCAGCAAGAGATGGGGGGAAAAAGGTTGGGAACAGCAGGGTGAACCCCCCAGATCTCACCACCACTCCCCCATCCCCACCTGCACAAGGTCACCCTATGTTATTTGAGCTTCTACCTCCTGCCACATGATTCATCCCCTGAGCCTTTGGGAGGATGACGGACATGGAGACATAACAGGACCAGCTCCACGCTGGGCTCCTCCTGCAGTCAAAACAAATAAAAATCCATCCCCTCAGTACCTTTTCTTTCCAGCTCTATGTGATGAGCCAAAATCCAGCTGCTCCACAGGAGAGGCACAGCCTTGCCTGGGGCAGCAGCATGGCTGGAATCACCCAGTGATGCCACCACCAATGGTACTACCACCACATGGTCCCAGTCTGGCCTAACCATTTAACAACTTCCAGCCAGGAATTTAGCTCCTGCATCCTAAAACCAGGCCTCTACCCCCAGGACGGGGGCTGCTATAAATACCACATCTCCCCTTTAAAATTAATAATATCAAATCAAGGGAGTATCAATTATAGAATATCCTGAGTTGGAAGGGACCCACACAGATCACTAAAATCCGGCTCCTGGCCCTAGGAGGTGGTGATGACCACACAATCCAGATGAGTTTTCCTTAGAAGACATGCAGATAATGATTAATTTTATTAACTTGATAATATGGTATAAGATAAAAAACTACTGTTTGAACCATAGAAACATCATCTCTGCCCAGTTTCACGTTCCCAGGGTGAGGCAGCAGAGCCCAAACACACATCAGGGCACTGGCAGTAGATGCAGCCCACCTCTGACACTCCAAAGAGCAGCTTCCCGTGATTTCCATCCACTTCCTAGTCCTTCTCTCACCCACACAATGTGAATTTTCATGCCAGGAACAGAATCGGAGCTGTCTTTATGACTTACTGAATCATACACTGATTTTATAGCACAGGGAAGGGCGTCCTCAGGAAACATCTCTCAAATCTCAGCAATGCCCCGCACAACAGGAACACGTAAACCCATCCCGTCCCATAAAGATTTACTTAATTTCTCCTGTTTCTCCCTCCCAACCATGAAATTCAATATTGCCATCATGACTAACCCATAAAATCAGTCAGCCCTGCAGAGGGATCTCAGAGCTGTTCCTGGCTTCGTAATTAAATTGGTGCGTTCGCTCCCCAGGCATGGCCGTCACCATCGCAAAGATCTTGATGTTGAAGATGTCAACATTATGTGGTATCAGGCAGAGCCAACACTCACTCCTGGGGGTGCAGAGGTACGGAGCAGGCAGGAAATTAAGAGTTTAAAGTCAGATTCCAGGAAAAAGTTATGACAGGCATTTCACCCTGGGGGGATTTACCTGGAAACACCCTACTGTGAGGCCAAGGGCTTTCCAAACCTGATCCCAACAGCCAACAAGGTGATCAACAACTTCTGAAAATTTTTAAGGTGTGTCTACAAAGGTGAACAACAGGTTTTCTGTAGAGAGCTCCATGTCCTTATGGTAGAAAGGGCTTCTGTGGTTGGGTCCATGGCTAGAACATCCATCTGCCAGAACACTCATCTTCCAGGACATCAATCCTCTGAGATATTCATCCACCAGGATGCTCATCTTCTGGGACACCCATCCATCCATTTCTCTGCTACTCACCCCATCACTGCAGCAATTTGTGGGTGCTGTGTGTTTCTCCAGGAGGTTTTTCCCAGCCCTAAAACCATTCCTGGGAGGGTCACAGCTCCAAGCTGCAGGTTTGGGAGGGAGGAGACCAGGCTACAAACCATTTTGTGCAGCCGACATAAAGTTGGTTCGTGCTTTCCCGAGCAGCGGGAAAGGCAGCCCGAGGTTTTCACCTTGGCACTCAAAATGGAAAGAGAAACCAGGTTTGCTCTCCACGTGATAATCCTGCAGACGAGCGCCAGCATATGGGATAAACCTTCGCAGAAATGGGGTTTCTGCCATTAGCCCACACACTCACAGTCACCTGGCCAAGAGGCTCCTCGGCACTCGGGCACCATCCCTGCCGACAGCAGGACCACCAGGAATAAAGTTGTCTGCAACTTCTCTCTTTGGGAATTCCTACATCAGAAATCCAGGCCACATCCATACCTTTCTAGCCAGGGCTGGGGAAATAATAACTACATTGATGCTGGAAGCAGGATCCAGAGTCCCAGTTCTGGCAAAGGCAGAGAGGGCGATAGGATGTAGCACTATGGAATTTTAATGAGATGTTGACTGATTAAAGAAAAAGTGCAAGAGCTGGAATTAGCCCAGGAAAAAGTGGAATAATGATCCATAAAGCACATGCTGCCACAGATACACACAAATTGGTCGAGTTACTCCTGCAGAGCATCCTGAGCTGGGCCAGATCCCTCCTCCCTCTCTCCACAGCAAGGCCTTGTTAGCCTGGCACAGCAAAGATGCTGCACAGGTTTGTCAGCAATATCCCTGTGCCAAATGCTTTTGGATAAGGAGTGCACCTTCAAAGGGGGACAACGAACCCACCCTGCATGCAGACCATCACAAAGAAAACCCTGTGCAGCCATACAAAATAAAGGCTCTTAAAAGGTGCTGGAGTCCCCCAGAGCAAATCCCACTGGCAAACCCTCTCCGCTTCCCTCAGCAGCACAGCCGGGTGAGCCAAGATCCACCTGAACCAGCTCAGCTGCACTTCCAGGCTCAGGGCCAGCAACGATGACAGCTTTCCATATAATTTATCTGCTAATGACATTCTGCAGGACCCAACATAGACTGTGGGATGCTGCAGGCACAGGGATGGTATTGCTGATGCCGCTGGGCACAGGGCTGGGCAGGGAGGCAGGGATGCAGGCTGTGAGAAGGGAGCTGCTCTTGGGAGATGCTTTCTGTCTGCAAAACGTGACCATCACAGATCCCTGAACTACAGGATAGCATGGTCAAGTTTCCCTGCGCTCCTGGCTCTGCCTTATCCCATAATTCCTTAACACAAAGCCATCACTTCCCCAGTGCATCCAACAGCAGATACGTTTCTTCTGGCAGAACCAGTCACCAGGTGCTGATTTTCCTCCCCTTTTGGCTACGTTTCTCTGTGGACAATTTTTCATGGAAACAGAAAAGGACTTTTTTTTCCCCTCCAGTTGCTGATCCCATTTTCATGTTATCCATCTCAGTCACCGCGCCAAGCCTGCTCTGCTGCTCAGCACCTCCAGCCCAGATCCAGCTCAGCCAGCCTTTACAAATGACTCAAAAGCTTCCCAATATTGCAGGGGAGGGAAGAAGCATCAACTGAAAAAGGTTTCATGTTATGTACCTTTCCAAGTGCCAACTGAAATTGCCTCTTCCTAGCCACCACACCTGCAGCAGAAAAGTCCTGGAAAATCAGCCCCAGTGGCTCCAATAGTGGCACATAAAAGCCTAACAAAAACAGGTATATTATAGTCCTTAAATACTCACAGTTTTCAAGCCAAATTAATTTTTTCTCCTCCACAGAAGTTTCTATGACCTCACCACAGCTGATGACTTCTTACTCTTATTTCTTTTTGCACATAGTATTGTAATACAGCATTTTGCATTTATCAGCACTTCCCCCTCCCTGTCCACACTGAGCAAATATTCCCTAATTAAGGTTTTTCTCCTCCAGTTACAGTTCTGTAAACCCAGAGCATTTCCTGCTGCTGAAGGTTGCACTGGTGGCATCAGGGGACGCAGGATTTTGAAGGTATTTTGGCCATTACTGATATATAGGGATGTTTTTGTAAATCAGAGAGCGATCCCATAAAATTTTCTGAAATCCCTTCCCAGAGTACTGATTCAGCCCAATTCTTGCCCCTCTGAGCATCTCAGCATCCTGGACAGGGGGAGACGTGGTGGCCTCAGAGCTCCCCACGTGCTGCTCAGCCTGACAGCTTCTCCTCATAATCCACAAACATGAGCTGACAAGTGCAAGTTATACTCAGTATGTTGGGGACTTGAGATGATATTTAGAGCTGCAGCGCTGCCAGAGTTTGACATGCGAGAGCTTTCCCTGCTCGGGATCATCCCCCAGCTCCAGCTAACAAACCATCCTGCATGGATTTATTGTCAGCTTGTTTTTGTGGTGGAAAAGCTGCAATGTTGCATTTTGCTCTGAACACCCCAGGGCTTGCTGTGCTGACGAGGGAGGGAGGGAGAGCATGGCCCTGACTGCCACAAAAACATCCCAAATCCAGGCATGAAGGAGGGGACCCTGCACATCACCTGGAGGTAACTCCACACAGAATAAGGAAAATTGCAGTCACCAGGAAACTTGCCGCTTCCCTATGAATAAGTCCAAGGGACTCAAATCTAACCCACCCCCACCTCCAGCTGCATTTCAGTTGCTGCCCTGGCTCTACTCTACAGCTCCGCAGGAATTCCTTTGCAATGCTGCAAACAGCCCCCACATCCCATTTCCCAGCCCACTGCTGCACCATGGTCCCTCCCAGCTTCACACCACCCCTTGCTGGGGCAGGAGATCAGAGGGCCCCAGGGAGACCAAACCCCATGTGCATATGCACATGGTGAACACACACTGCATTAGCCCAAATGAAAAGGATGGCTTTTCCCTCCCTCATTAATCAACCTTCTGGAAGTTCAGGGTGCAGGGGAGATATGCAGGAGAAGAGGGAGGCACAGCCCTTACCCTGTAGAGCTTCCTTGGCACGTGCCAGCTCCTGCTCCTTCTGTGCCAGCTGCACCTTCAGCTCGGTAGCTGAGAGCACCTCTGGGGACTTGCTGCCGTGTGTCTCCTCCAGGTCCTTCGTCAGCATTTCCTTCATTTGCCGGAGCAGGTGGACCTCCTCCTGCAGCTGGGACACCTCATCCCGCAGCAGTGCTGGAGGAAGAGGAGACACAATGCAAGGAAGTGAGTGACGGCTCCCGGCACAGCCCCATACCCCTGCTGGAAACTCCAGGCTCAGGCAAAGGCTGCTGGGGTGACCCCTCCCCGCTGGCAAAATTGCTTTGCACAGCCCAAACCCTGCATTATTCTGGGGACAGGGAAGAAGGATGAGGGATGCAATAGGAAGGCACTGGGAGGGAGGGGGAAGTCTCCACTGGGTGCTCCTTTGCATTAAAAAATTAAACACAAATGTTAATATGTAATAAAAAGAAGACTAAACCAAGAAGCATCTTCCCTTATAAACCACTCATATGCTCATATGGCTGGCATCCAACAGAGCCTCCCGAGCTCCACTAAGTGCCATACACCTCAGCTCTGCCTCCAGCCATCCACATGCTCAGGGTATGCTCAACAAAATCCAACAAAACAACTCTGAGACAGGAAAAGGAAAGACAACGCTTCCACCTGCAGATCTGAATCCTGAATTTTGCAGATTTACACCAGTGACTGCTCACTCCTCCAATGAGCTGCATTGCAGGAGCATCATGGCAGATCCCAGACTGGATCCCCTTGGCAACAGGAGCCAGAGGAAAGCTCCAGACATCTCCTTTCCTGCAGCCACATCCACCATTTAGCGTAATAAAGCGCTTTTCTGCCATTTCCATGTTGTACCCATTGCCCTCACTCTGCAAAACACTCTGGAGCTGTGCACGCACCGCTGCAATCCTCCACCAGAGTTTGGCTTGCTTTCCCTCCCCTTTAAAAACAGGCAGAGAAAAGCCCTTATTCATCCTGAAGTGGTTTATTGATTTCATAAAATCACGGAATGGCTTGGGTCGGAAGCGGCCTTCAAAACCAATCAGTTTCAACCCCCTGCCATGGGCAGGGACACCTTCCATTAGCCCACCTTACTCCAAGCCCTGTCCAACCTGGCCTTGAACACTTCCAGGGATGAGACATCCACATCTTCTCAGGTTTGCATCATGCCCATGGACACCAGGAGAAGAAAACAACCCCCTCAGCACACACGCCACAGTTACCAGAAAAATGAAATGAAAATGAAAAACAAATACCCCTTCTCCAAGCTACTGCGCTTGGGTCCCTTCCCCAGTGCCTCTGTGTAGCAGCCAGCGTGGGGGACACCAACTGAGCATGGAATAGAGGGACTTTTCCCCATATTCTTGCTCGGGTCCCTCCACATGTGCACTGGCAGTTTCCTTTGCAGCACTGCTTGTGGAGCGAGGCTGGGAGGTGACGCCAGTGGCAGGACAGGGAGAGGCGGCTCCCCCCCCACCCCCGGCAGCTGCGCCAGGAAGGCATAAAATCTGGTTCACATACTTGAAATGCTTCACGAATGAAAACTGGCAAGGCCCCATTCTGTAAATTATTCGGCAATAAAGTCACTAATGAGGAACAGTCGAGCTCCGGGTCAGGGGGTTTGGTGCAGCCCAAAGTGCTTTCTTGCAACCCATGCAAAAAGCAAGAACAAGAGGCACATAAGGCCAACAGGATCTTCCCCAGGGATGGCAGAAATGTCTGCTCCAGCCTCTGGGAACCTGGAAAGGATGTGAGGGACTTGTACATGGGGGAATATTTACTGTGTAACCCACCCACAGTGCCTTCCCTGGACACACAAAGTCCCATGCAACCCCACAAAACACCCCTGGCTGCAATAAATTGCTCCTTTTTTTCCTCACTGATAACTCATTTCCACCTTTCCTTACATGCCACTTCATTCAGGAGACACAGAAGGCTATTCCCAGGAAAACATTAACCAGCAGAGAAGGATGAGGCAAGGCATCGTGAATAGAGGCCACCAATCCTGACAGATTCCTGCGAATTCTGGCATTTTGATAAGAACCAAGAAAACCCACACACACAGTAGGGACTCCTCTGGGGAGGGGAGAGGGGAAACAAGACCAAGAACAGGCAGTCCAGGGGGTAATTCTGCAGCAGAGAATCCCAGAGGGGTCCTTGGACCCCAAAACTCCTTGCTATAACACACTCTACAGTGCAATTCCCCAAAACCACATTGTTCACTTCTGGCTCTCATCAGAGAATAGTGAAAAAACCCAAAAGCATCGATCCTCCAAAGCAGGCAACAAGGGAATTTCATCCCCAGCTTAGTGCTCAGCTCCCAGTCCCAAGAGAAACTGCTAGAGGATTAAAATCCAAGATCCATGGAAAGCAGTAGATGCAATCTGGAGAGGAGCATGTGGCACCATTCTCCCCATGCCACCCACTGCAAGCCAAAGTCTATGGAGAACCTGAATTATTGAACTTGGCATCAGCCATATATCCAAAATTCTTACTTTTTTATATATATAACTTGAGATATATACATCTGTACAAAAATTGATTATGCCTTGCAATATATAGTTATATTTGCTATATATATTATTATATATATGGCAAAGCCAAATCAGTTTTCAAAAGATATATATTTATCTTTATATATCCAAAACTTGAAAGTACAGTCCATGCAGCCAAGGTTTGAAAGGAGAATTCCTCCTTCTAACTCCCTCCCAGGGCTGCTACCAATGTCATAGAATCCTAGAATGGTTTTGGTTGGAAGGGACCTTAAAGACCATCTTATCTTGTTCCACCCTCTGCCATAGGCAAAGACACCATCCAACCTGGCCTTGGACACTTTCAGGGAAGAATTTCTTCCCAATATCCCATCTAACCCTGCCATCTGGCGGGGCAAGCCATTCCCCCTTGTCCTGTCACTCCAGGCCCTTGTCAGAAGCCCCCTCCAGCTTCCTGCACTTTTGCAAGAGGGGTGTCCCAAGCTGGTGATGAGATGCTTTCAAATACAAATTTCACTCATCCCTAGCTCTTGAATCCTTATTTCTTCTCATAATGTTCTTTATGACCCTTCTGTTTCCTGTCCCAGGACAGAGGTGTATGTACATGTATATTTATCCTGGATAAAAACACTCCCCTGACTTGTGCCCAGCAAAGTAAAAATCATCTCACTGGCAAAGTCATGAAAGCAGCACAAAATGCATCTTTCACCTGAGAGAGTAATTCACCAACATGATCCTTGTCATTTGCACTGCATCCATTTTTAATATGTCCCCTCTGAAGGCAGAAACGCATGTACAGCAATCGTGTCAGCTGAGTTACATGGAAAAAAAGGCTTTTAAATGGATGTCTTTCAAGTGATGCCTGTTCAAAGGCCAGTAAAAAGTTTTTCTGCTGCATGGAGCGTGGATCTGCTGCCCAGAGGAGTCCAAGATGGGACTTGCAGGAGCAGGAGTGGAAATTTCAGCCCTACATGCTCTCTGGAGGTGTTCACGACAATTAAAAAAACTCCAAAAATCTGATTTGCATTGTCTGTTAACACCAATCAGTGGCTGAAGCATAAAGGAAGCAGAATCCAGCAGTGTCATGGAAGTTTAATGCTATCAACTGAAATATAATTAACAGCCAATTATTTTGGCGGGAGTGGTAGTTTTCATCAATTAGTCTGGGAAATGTTTAAATTACATTCATTTCATTGCTGCCCGCTTGCAGCAGGTTTGGAAGGGGTTGGAATGAGCGATGGGGCTTGTCCTTGTGAGGAAACGCCTCCTTCTCCCCTGAGTGGTCAGGAATTACAGCGGGCTCCTAATCCTCCCCTGAAAGAAAGGTTAAAAAGAGGAGGGAATAAGCACAAGGGCCTGAAATTTGTCCATAACCACTTCAGCCCACCTGAATGCTGTGCTGCGTGTCCAAGGTGCATCCCTGGGTACAAGCATCTTCTGCAGCACTGAGGTGCTCTATGACTTCAGAGGAGCTGTTGGCCACCAGCGCTCCCTCCTGGGTGGGCACCAGGGCTCTCAGAAGATCATCCTGGGCTTAAAAAGTGAATTTTGCCTCCACACATCTATCTTTTACTTTTAAGGAAGCTTATAATACCAACCCCTGCTTCTGCCACCGTAATGCTGCAAGCGAGCGAGTAAGCTGTCACACTTGAACACAGGTATGGACACTCCTTAGCAATTTTGGGTTAAAGCTTCCACCCGGCTGGTGCAAATTCTTGCAAACACCATTTCTGAGCATTTCCTGAGTTAGACACCAGGTTGGCCTTGGTGCTTCCACATGGTCATGACTCTGGGACAGGATCCCCTGCCACAAGTCCCAGCCACGAACCATCAGTCGGGGCTCCAATGGATGGGGCAGGACGCACAGAGTCCACCTGCTTGCCAAGTTACGCCAGCTTCCTGGCACTCCACACCCCAAAATAAAGATTTCCACAACACAGACTCCCGCTCTCTCAACCCCCGCTCTCTCAACTTCCCTTGCCACATGTTGGCGGGTGTCTCACAGGGAATACAAGTAAATGAACCCCTGTGCACTCCAGCGGGAGCGGGCGGGGGGCACGGGGCTCGGGGCCAGGCTAGGGGCTGTGAAGGCTTCCAGAACCACACACTATATAAAACCACCGGCTGGTGGGCTACGACCCCCGCGGCAGCCTCCGGAGCCGGCCGGGAGCCCGCTGCCAGACGCCGGCTCGCTCCAACTTCCCCGCAGGACAAAACGGACACCGGGGGCCCGGGCGGGGATGATCCCCGTCCCGCCCAGCCCCTCCGCAGGGTCACGGGCCGCGAAGCCACTCGCCCCTGCCCCTCGCTCGTGAGGACAGCACGGCCACCGCCGCCACCTCCCCGCGGCCCCGGCAGTTCCCAGGCGTTGTTTTGTTTCTGCCAGGAGGAAGCGAGCTCCAAGCACAAAGCGAGCGAGGGGAAGCCGTGCACGCCGGGCTGTGTCCCCGCCTTGGGGCCCCCCGAGGGTCCCCCTTACCTGCGTGGGCTGAGCAGGGGCACAGCGCCCTGCCCTGAGCATCGGCCCCCGCCGCCCCTCTCCGCCCGCGGGGACAACGGGCCGGGCGCGGAGCGAAGCCCTGCTCGCAGCGGCACGACCCCCGCTTGTTCTCCTCCTGCTCCGACCTCATGGCGGGGGTGCGGGGCTCGGCGGTGCGGGGCTCGGCGGTGCCGGGGCCGGGTGGGTCCTCCCCGGCTCGGCGCGGCAGTGCAACCAGCGCTCCCCGCGCCGCGGGTGTGACCCCCGCCGGCCGCTGTTCCAGGGCTGGATGTCACGGTCCGGAGGGGCGGCTCTGCCCCCGGTCCGGAGGGGTGCGGGACCGGGCCCCGCAGCGGCCCAGGGCTCTCCCGGAGCCCCGCGCTGCGCAGGAACCCGCGGGCGGCGGAAATGATTCCCGGCTGGAATCGCCCCTCGCTCCCGCCTCTGCCACCCAGCGAGCCTCGGCACGGGCGGTGCGGGCACACCGGGGCAGGACGCGGCTGGCACACGGCGAGGGGCACCCCGCTCCGGCACACAGCCCGGGCTGGGCTCGTCCCTGCACGGCAAATGCGTGCCATGTTCGTGCTCACAACGCAGTTGTTACTTGTGTTATTTTATCTGTGCAGGTGGGATGGGGGACACAGAAAAACCCGTCGAGAAAGGAGTTACCACCTGCGTTTTGTAATAAAAGCCACATAAAACTACTCCACAACAACCAAATTCTGTGAAACCCAGCAGACTCGTGGGGCTTTTTCATAAAATCATTAAGGCTGAAAAATACTTCCAAGATCAAGTCCGGCCTTCAACCAAATACCATGCCCACTAAACCGTATCTCTAATGCCACATCTGTTTGCTTTTTCTGCACTTCCAGGAATGGTGACTCCACCACTTCCCTGGGGAGCCTCTTCCAATATTTAACCACTCTTTCAGAAAAGAAATTTTTTCTAGTAGAAATATTTCCTAATAGAAATACTTTTGCTCTCTACAGTCCATGCTTAACTGTTACTTGCCTTCACCCCACTGCCTGCACCGCCTGTTTCCAAGCCTTCCACATCAGTCTCACTTTTTAAAAGTTATTCACCCCAAAGAGATGAAAAACTGGGAAGAAGCACTTTGGGTTTATGAATTTGTGCCTCTCTCTTTGCTGTTAATTCTCTCTACATAAACACTGCCCAGATAGCCAGTGGCCCATGGGTGCTTTACAGGCACGCTGCTGGCACACACCTCTCGCTCTGCCCAGGAGGGCAATACTTACACAAAGATCAGACAACAGAATCCAAGACAAAAAAATCACTATATTTCATTTTACAACAGTTCATGGCATGCAAAGCCTCCACCAGACGCTGCAAACCCAGCTCCCCCGCCCTACAGCAGCAGCATCTCAGGTATGGGGAAACCGAGGCACACCCCATGTCCATGGCTTTGACGTTTTCGGGAAGTGGGTGACACTGTAACCATGGAAGGCGCGAGCTGCCCCAGCCAGGAAGGGATACAGCGACAGCCAGCTCTTACACGCGGGTCAACAAACCAGGTTGTCACCCACGCTGCGACCCTCGGGGCCCCACGCTATGCTGCCGGGTATTGCCCCCTCCCTATCCTACTGCTTTGGAAGGGCAAGGGAGCCGGTTTTGTTGTGCAACAAGCCCTGGTTCTCATTGCAACAGGCCCGGGGCACGGCACGGCACTGCCCGCAGCACCTCTGCCAGGGGGGCGAGGCCCCCGCCGCCCCAGCCTCTGCCATCGCTCCCGCAATTCCAGGCAAGCTCCATTAGCGTCCCCTGCCCTCGCTCCGGGTTTGCACAGCTCCTTCCCCGGGATCATCAAGTCGGATCTCGCCCGTGCCGACTCAGCTGCCCCGGGAGCGAGGAGTCACCGCCGGCTTTGGCAGCACCTCTGGGTTCAGTCCCGCTCTGTACGTCAGCCCAGGGCAAAGGATCCCCTGTACCTTGATGTGCTGTGACCTGCCAGGCACGGGAAGGTGCCGAGTTGCAATGCCCTGAACCAAAGGAAAGGGAGGAGGTTCTCCACGTCACGGGCATTGCACAAGCCCCAAGCTCCCCGAGAGCAGCTCCCGGGGCCTCCCCCGTGACAGGAGCCCGCTGAGCGTGCGGGAATGCCGGGCCGGGTTTGTGTCCCGCTGACTGATGGTGGCCCCGCGGCGTTCGCCGCACCCACAGCCCCGTCCGTGCGGCCCGAGGGGCGGAGATGGGGCGGCACTGCCGCTCTCGGACCCAGCGATGCTGCTCGCAGGGATTGCCCTGCCCTTTCCTATATGATTAACGATCCCTTTGGAAGGCACACGGAAAAATGGTTCTGGTTAAGTAAAAGATGGCACATGCCTTGGCGAGGTTTGTGTGGTGCTGCCAAACTCCAGGCACCGAGATCCTTCTGCAGGGGCAGGAGGGCCCCTTCCCACCCGGACCTGGATCAGAAGGTCTCTGCAGGCTGATCCAAACTGGGCAGCCTCCTCTGGAGGACAAACTTGCATCACATATGCCATCTCCAGCTTCACAGGCTTGGAGGTCCCACCATGGTTGTGGCTCTAAAGCAAACCAGCTACAGGTGGTCACAGCCAAAAAATGTCCCAGTTCCTTCAAGATCAGGCCAGAAATCCCAATCATCATCCCCAAGGGCAAGGGTTAGGGTTTGGGCAGGGCCCACCAGAGACTAGTAATGAAGAGTCGAAGTCAAAAAGTTGCCAAGCCCTGGAACAGGATGCCCAGCTGTGGTGGAGGCACTGTCCCTGGAGGGATTTAACAGATGATGTGGCACTTGGGGACATGATTTAGTGGTGGCCTTGGCAGTGCTGGGGGAATGGTTGGACTCAAGGAGCTCAGAGGGCTTTTCCAAGCTGAATGATTCCGTGATTCTACTAAAAATCACTTCAACGTCAGCACTGTGACTCCAAAGGGAACCATTTTCCCTGCAATACCTAATAGGAATTGGTGCCTCGAGCATATGGATGAACTGTACATCACTGCCCTGAAGGCACCAACACCTGCAGCAACTGCTGAATAACTTCAGCCCTGCCAGAAGAATCTCTGCAGAAGGTCAGGGACGCATCTGTGTACCTGTGAACCAGATGGGAGCTGGTTCTCATGGAGCCACATTTGACCTGGAGAACAAGCTGTCCATAAAGCCCACCAGAAACATAAAATCTGGAGACCTCATATGAAGTCTGCAGCAAAACACCACTTAATTCCAGGAAAACTTATTAACACCTCTCCCCCACGCCCATGGAAACCCCCTTCTCCAATCCCCATCTCTTGCAACATAAAGCTAATAGAGTGAGAAGATGTTTTGAAACAGAGCTGATTTCTTTTTTCCCCCTGGTTTTCCTTTCAAGGAAAACTCCTCTTAAAAATGACAGATTTTTATCAAACATTTCACTCATGACAAATTGGCATTGTCACTGAGGAGAGCACTTGGCTGGGAATTTCGGAGGCGCTTCAGGGATCTCCATCTGCTTTTACTGAGTTAAAATCTGATGGTGGCAAGGTTGGAGAACGTAACATGTGAAGCAAGGATTAATTAACATCGATCTGGCTCCAAAACCAGAGGCGATGAGAGTGATTTTCATTCAGGAACTTGGCACCACTTAGCACCTCCTCCCCTTCTAGCGCTGCCGGAAAATTTTAAGCTCCTGAAAATCGCACGTGCATCACCCAGACTTTTTGTAGTGATTAATTAAAACCTCAACGGAGAGAAAAATTCAATTTTTTTTATGTCCCTACCCAGGCCATACCCAGCAACTTCTCCTTTCTTTGAAATAGCACTGCAAAAGCTGTTTACTAGGTAAAGAATCAAAAAAATAAAGGGCAAACATCATCATGCTGGTTCCAATCTCACTTGGTACAACTTCCTGAGTTCATCACAGTTATTTCTATTGTTTTTATCATGACAATTATAGCTATCATCACAGACATTTTATGCCTAACCTCTGGGTTCTGTACAATATTTTCATTCAAATGCTAAAAGGCTGTAATGAGACAGATAATGGCCCACAAACATAAACGATACAGATCAAAATAGGGAGAATTTGGTTATAAAGGAAAACAAATAGAAATTATCCAAACCAATTAGCATGCAAAGACAGTAACTGGGGGAGGGAGGGGGAATAAGGTATTATGGTGAGGGTTGTTCCATCTGGTACCTGAAACCCAAAAGAACCTGTCGTGCTGCTGTCACATCTTGATGCAGTGGCAAATGTTACTGTGGTGGTTTAGTTTCCTTGGTTTTGGTCCAGGCCTTCCCTAGTAGCCAGGTTATAACTAAGGAAGTATTTCACACCATTCCCTCACGTAATCTGGGGTATATAAAGATGGGGAGTTTCCTCCCGTGCTCTCTCTCTCTTCCTTTCCTGTGCTTGGAGGACATCAGGCCTCGGTGTGGGCTCAGCTCTCAGCATTCTGGGCTGAGCCTGGCTGAGAAGCTGCTGGCCCAGCCAGATGGAGGGGGAGGACCTGCTTTCTCTTAACAGGAGTTTTTTTGTGAGAATTGATTGTATTAGTTACTTATTGAGCTTTTCCCTGAGTTTACGAGTGTTTGTATCTGTTTTGCTTGGTTTTACCCATTTTTGTCCCATTTCCCTTTCCATTTCCCCCCTTTTCCCTTTTGGGCCTGCTCTGGGATTTGTTCTGTAGATTCATAGTGTTTGATTGTATATAATTGTAATATATGTGAATATATATACTTTTACTGCAATTGTCTTTTTGGGTACTTTTTTTCCTTCTCTCTTGGGAGAGGGGAATCTGTGTGGCCGGCAGTTGGGTTAGGCAGGGAGCCAACCCAAACCTCCACAGTTACCAACTCTTTCCCACCCTTTGCAGTTCCATCTACACGAAGTAGGTGAGGGATGGCACTGATTGCAGGGCATTTGTGGCCACGGAAGGGACAGGGTGGGCACTGATCAGCAAAACTTGAGTTCTCCGAGAGCTTTGAACCACTGAACCCCACCAGAATCAATATTTTTCTTTTTAAACCAACGCTGGGGGAAAAGCACATCTCATATGGATTCAGTGTTACTCTGGGTTTTACATTATTCATTGAACCTCAACCCATGTCACGCTGCAGTGAATATATTACCATATATGATGACAAAAAATTACACAACTCCTGCAAATACACGATAAGGCATCAGGCTGGGCTGCTAAAGGAGCTGCTTGCTCTGCAACTGCTCATCAGCAACATGCAACTAAATTGCTATACACTGAGGTTGTGCCTGTGCCACAGATACTTTATGGGGAAAGAGGATAATAATAACAACAACAACAACAATAGTAAGGCAAAATAATCATCAATCAGGCAGAAACACACCACAGAGCTGCATGGTGGGTCTCAAACTTCAGGAGACATTTTTTTGTTGAAGCCTTATCTCACCCACAGCACATCCAGAAACGTCACTACAAGGCCACCAAGGGCCGCCGTGTCCCCAGAGCCACCCAACTCAGCCCACCCCAGCAGGGACCACTGGGGCACTGGCAGGGAAGGGGCTGCATGCAGAGAAATAGCAGGGAAAATCAGAAGCCTGCCTGGAAAAGTTAATGATTTATCCCCAAGGATAAATGTGCAGCTATTTCTGTAAATGGCTTTGCACCCTCAATGCCACGTGTGATTTGGATGGGGCTTAAGGTGGGCAGCTTCACTCTGAATTTGGCCACTACCTTTATAACCAGATGTTACTGTGTTTTAAAATTATTTTTTAACAGCTGTCCTTTAGCTTCCAGAAAATTTCAAATAAGCAATTTTAATGATCTCTCTTCATTAACCACTCCACCAATAAACACATATATGTATGTTAGGGAATTTAGCAGAGAAAACAGCTTTTTATCATACCTGCACAACCTGCCACATTCATTAACACAACCAAAACTTACCCAAACCCCATTTCTTCACACCCAAAACCTGCTGCTCACCGGGCAAGAGGCCTGTTAATGTGCACAGGCTCCAAACAGTGCAACGGCACAATTTTTGGTTGCTTGCAGGAATTGCATGGGGAAAAAAGTGAGAATAAAGCCTGGCTGGGATGGCTGGGCTTTGTGAGGCAGGTTAGGAGAGCCTGGGGAAACTGCAGGGATCAATGACCCTGTGAGCCTGGACACATCCTGTTCCCCTCACGTCCACTGCGTGTATCAACAGAATATTTATAAATCAATTTAAAGCAATTAATCAGCTGGAGGAAGATAAGGGATAATGAAGAAAAGAGATTAGCTGGTGATGCACAAACAGGGCTCCTCCAGGGAGGAACTGCTGTGGCTAGAAGCCTCCACTGCAAAGCCTATTAGCTCCACTTAAAAAAGAAATTTAAGAGACAAACTGAATCATTAAAAGGAAGAGTTAATGGTTCATGCTAACAGCTTCTAAAAACCTGCAGCAGCCATGGTTGTTAACCAGAGGGACCTGCAGATAAACCATTGCTCCACTCCAGGGGCGATGCTTGGCCACAGCTGGATTCCTGTCTCCCTGCATCCCCCTGATGTAATGGAGCCAGGAAGGCTCACGTGGAGACCAGGAGCTACACCCTTGCGCTGGGTTCACTTATGTGACCCTTTGAGCTGAGTTATAAATAATAACAGAGAAACAACTCCAGGACTTGAGGAGAGGCCTTCAGGGATGGGAGTTCTAATATTACCCACTCAATATATCCCGTGGTAGCATTCCAATCACCAACTCGCTCCTTGTCAGCTAAGCCAGGACTAAATATACTGCTGGGTTGATCCCCAACTGAAAAACTAACCTTGTTAATTAACCAGATGAAATTTCTGCCATTTTCTGTATGTTTTCCTATTGGTATTTCCACCCTAATCTTTCCACACCAAACTCTGGGAAGGGGAGACTCAGGACTGGATGAGCAGGATTTCCCTCAGCCTTGTCGCTGCCGTTAATTATTTATTTCACAACCCAGAATATGCCAACAGCAGGGTGGGGCTCACTGCAATCCACAGGACCAGCACCACCACGATGGTGCCACCAAGAACCAGATGCTTTTGGCCAAAATAACATCCCAAAGTTGCCGCTTTGTTTTTGAGGAGCACCCAAAAATGCCCCATCCCCCAGCTGTGACCTCATCCTATGAGAAAATTCCCAGGGATGCCTACAAGGAGCTTTCCCAAATTTGGGGGGAAGTTTTCAGCCTCCTCCTGTACTGTGGAATCCCACCTGAGAGCTGGCACTCAGGTGGCATCATAATCAAGAGGAGCCACCAATCCAGAGGCTAAACACTGCATTTCAGTGTTTTTTTCAAGTAATACTCAATAAAACTGCCAGGCTGGAGCTGGAGTCCACGGGGTTTTTTTGGAGGAGGAGAGTCAGCATCTTCCCACCTTTCTCGACAACTTGCAAGGCAGCAGTTCTACCCTGAAGGTAAAACTCAAATTTGTTTAGTAACAGCTCTTATCTTCAGGCTGGAGGCAGAACAATTCTATGGAGAACAATATAGAATAGATGAAAATAACTGCACTGCAGCATGGCCATAGAGCAGGGCAGGAGGAGCAGCTTCTTCCCTGCTCAGAGATTTAACGGCAAGTGATGGGCTGACAGCAGGAAACTCACCCAATTCTGATGTTTAGGGACTAATGCTGACTTAACAGCATAATGCCTATCTTGGCAGGTGTGAAACCACAGGCTGAGCCCATATCAGGCTTCTCCATCCTGTTCCTGCTCCACTGTCCATCACTCTGAGGGATCCAGAGCCCTGTTTCAAAACCCGTATTTTTGTCCCTCTTATTTTTTTTTTTTAATAAATAAACCTAAAGGTCTTTCCAAGTATGTAAGCAGTGAGGGAGATAATATTTTATTTATGCATCACTTATTGAATTTCCAATCTATGTTTATTAAAACTTTTCACAGTTGAGTTCATCTTTCCCTGATGGGAGGTGCAGGACAAAAATCAAGCACTGGTAGGTTTTAAACCACTTTTTTTTTCCCCCAAAAAATTACCACCACACTAAATATCACAGCACACCTGGCTGCGATGAAATGAATATATCCCTGTCCCATAAAATCACAGAATCACAGAATCCCTTGAGTTGTAAGGGACCTCATTCCACCCCCACCATGGGCAGGGACACCTTTCACCAGCCCAGGTTGCTCCAAGCCTCATCCAGCCTGGCCTTGGACACTTCCAGGGATGGGGCAGCCACAGCTTCTCTGGGCAGCCTGCAAAGGTCCTGCCACTGTTGCACAGGATGGTGGCCAGGGAACAGTGACACTGCCATGAGAAGGAATCCTGGCTCTGATGTGATATCCTTGATAATCCTGGGATCATTCAGGGATGAACAAGGGGCAGTAGGGAAGAGAGGTGGGACAGGAGTAAAGAGGAAAAGAAGGGAGAGATTATTGTAGCATGATGTGCAACAACAGTTGCAGCTGCCAGTTTTCATCACTTCATCACAAATCTCAACATACTGAGAGAATTTGTAGATTATTCTTTTCTTTTTTTCCCTCCCAAACTTCATTTTTTTAAAATCCGACTCATGAAAATCTCAGCTTATAAACAGATTTTCATCACCAGTACAGAAGAGCCTCCTGCATTTCTCCCAGTGTGCTGCACAGGCTCAGCTGGCCAAGCAATAACAGGAACCCTTATCCCTTATCCCTTCTGTATCTACTCTATAACCCAAACCAGGATTTTTAAATAGCCAGAGCTAGAAAATGAAAATAAGCAATATATGCTCCTAGGAGACAGGTACTGAAGAAGCAATCGTCTTAACTCAAAGCCAAATATGATCAAGAGCAACAATTCCAGGATGGGTTTTCAATGTGGCACTTGAGGAAGACAAAAAAGATGATGCTTCCTGTATTTATTCACATAAAGACTCCAAAGTCATCCACCTTTTCGACACTGCCCTCACAGGACCTCTCCCAAGTTGTGCCCAGCACTGGACGTTTTCCCAGAAAAAAAGTATTGTTGTACTGAAAAAATGAGGCCAGTAATAACAAAACCATAGCGAGAGCAATGAGGGGATTTGGAGGAGACAAAAGAAGCCATTGGGCAAATGCAGTTCCTCAAACTTGATGCAAGCACCAGCGTGTGGGACCAGGATGTGAGAAGGGGCACCCAAAGGACTCCAGGATTAGGTTTAAAACTGGGAAAAAACTGATGTTTCAAATAATTCAGAAGCACAACAGGACAGGCACAGCACATCCCCAAGTTGAGACACATTTGGAAACAGCTCTTTTCACCAAGTTCCTCCCCCCAGCTACGCCACAAAAATGATGGAAAAAAGTCCTTTATTTTTTCAAGCAAGCGTCACCCTTGCACCACAGTCCCCACAGGAGTACAAATATTTGATGCAATCAGGAAGAAAACAAAAGTGTCCCGAAATGACAACTGAGAGGGAAACAATCTGGCAAATTTCAACCTTCAAAATCTGCCTCTTAATTCTGGTTGTGATTTCTGCAGGCAAGGGAGAAGAAAGAGATACAGCCCAAGTGGTGCCTGATTCTATCTTCCAAAGGCAACTTTAAATAGGATTTTAAAAGAAGACGACTAGGCTGGAGCTAATGTTATTAAAATTCAAAGTGCAAAGACAACCAATAATCCTGACCGGTTCCTGGGACAAGAATCGGATCATGCAACACACAGTGGTTTGGGGCCGTTCCCTGCTATTGATTTCCTTTTACTGGAGGGGAAAAAAGAAGAGAAGGATCAACAAGGAAACCCAAACCTCTTGAGCAACCCAGCCAGCCTGCTCTCTTTCAACAGCCACAGCTCAGCAAGCGGAAAGGAAACCACTGGCAAACTGTGCTCCAAGTCAAAAACAATTTAAAAAAATAGGGATTTGGAGACAAAATCATCCCCTGGGCTGTCAAACCTGCCCAGGCATGGATCTGTCTGCCTGGAGAGCAGCAGCACAGAACGTCCTGGAGCAAAGCACAGAGCAGGGATGCGGTGATGCAGATGCAGAACATTCCCAGAGCATCCACAGCGAGACACAGCCTATAAACACAAAGTATTTCCCTCTAAAAACCACAGACCTGCAACACTGCCCTGAGAGCTTTGGACACCTGAAATCCCAAATCTGGCCATGATTCTGCACCTCCATTTCCTGCTCTGTATCTGCAGGAGCCACTGAAGGATCATTTAAGAGGAAAGAAGCAGAAATACAGTCCCTTGTATTTACACAAACACAGTATTCTTATTTTTTAATAATTTTTTTAAGCACATGGTCAAATACTACCTCGATTTTATACCAATTAACACTATAGCAAGAGATTTTCCTCTGTTCTTCAGCCACTTGCAAAACCCTCTGGAAGGATTGCTGGGGGTTGTAGAGGAATTATGTTGGTTAGTGAGCCAGTTATTATCCCTCTGATAAGAGGAGCTGCTCTGGGTGGAGAGGCATTGGCTTGATGCTATTTGCAAAGAAAAATTAAAGCAGAGATAGTGCCAGGTTTGCTCAGCTCCTGCCTTATCTCCAAAGCGTGGCAAAGATATTATTTGATCCAGCTCCGGCTGGGGAAGAAAAGAAGGGCTCCAGGGGAATTCAGCAAAGGCAGTTTCTCCAGGCATGGCAGCCCTAAGCACTGCAGAGAAAACTGAAATACAGCGACAGAGATGCACAGAGGAACCTGCATAAGGGAGTTTTGAGAACAGACACCTGGAAATTGGGTGTCCTGTTACTAGTTGTTATATGGGGAAAAGCCATACAAACAACAGCAGCCCAGCCTATCTGCAAGGTTTAGCCATGAATTCCTTAGTGGAAATAACTGGGCTGGACAGGCTGGAAGCAACCTGGGGGGAGGCTGCACTCCCAGAAGGGCTGGAAGTGCTGGCTGCTCTTTGGAGAAATCCCAAGTTCAGCCTTCCAGCATCCCAAGCAGCATCTCCTAGGATAACATGTCCAAAAGAAACTCTCCTCTGCTTTTGCAGCTGTAAATAGGGCAGGAGTGGATGTTATCTGTAATGCTTGTCACAGTTGTTTCAGTTGGGAACTGCCAGGAAATCATCGCCAATTGAGAAAAGATTTTTTTCGGTTTGTTGTTTTTTTTTCTTTAATACTCATTTTTATTTTAGATTTAGGGTCACCAATAAAGCTCCCTGGAGCTCTTCATTTGCCTAAGCCCAGTTGTGAGAGGCCAGCACCACAAAAAGCCCTCCTCAACTTTAACAGAGACGAAGGAGTGCAGGAAAATGAAGTTTGTCCCAAAGCCAGCTTTACCCTGGGAATTGCCTCTTTTTGGGACCAGATTCTTTCCCAGCCTCTTAGCAGACCTCATTATTTGGGTTCAATCAATACTACTAGGTCCCATTTATACCTTCAAGGGGGGTAACAGAAGCATGAGCAGATTTACATGCAGGAGTCTCTCTCCAAAAGTGTTCCAGGGAGGAAAAGGGTACCCTTGGGGGAATAACCATATTTTAAGGGCTGGGTTTTTGAGTTATTTTAAGACATATTTTAATCTGTATTGTCCAGACCTGAGGACCAGACAAATGGCATCTGCTCCAGCCACTTCTCATGGTCTCCACTCCACCTCTGCAGCAGAGGAACGAAGGAAAAACAGATCAAAAGAGCCATGTGGGAAAAATAATGAGTTTGGATTGTAGCAGTAGCACAAGGTACAACACAGAGTGAAAGAGGAACAGAGAAATCCATATGTAATACTGAGTTGCCTTTACCTACTACCAGGCTTTTGAGTACACCAGCTATTTGAGGAAAGACATAGGTAAACCCAGAGGAACTGCAAACCTGTTGCAGATGTGAATTAAAAGCTTAATTTTTAGATAACCAAGGGGTTTCTTTTGGGAACAATAGCAATGCCTGATCTAAAGAAGCAATAATGGGGCATAGAGGTAACACAAAGTCTGAGTCCTCAGCACTGGCAGCATTCCCTTGGGCACAGGGATCACCCACTGCAGGATTAGGGGTGATGGAGGAAGCAAATCCCACGAAAGGAAGACGAGCTGATGGACAGCTCTGCAAGAACTGCCAAAAGATTTTACAGAGCAGCTGTGCATTAATGAAAACACAGAGTATCACCCCGGCTCCCAGCCTGAATCCCAACCATCCACATATGGCACTTCCCTGTCTAGGTAATTGCCACAAAGCCTATTATCTTCCATAGCAGTTGTTAAAGAGTCATTAGGACAAATCAAATGAGAGGCTAAATTCTCCTGTACACACCGTTTTAATAATTACAGCCCTTTTTATGCTCTGCAACATCCAGCAAGGGAGGGATGAGGGAGGGAACCAGGTTGGCAAAGGGGATGCTCAGCCCTGCCCCACCAAGGCCGGCAAATTGATTTCTCCCATTCTCATCTTGTGCAGAATAATTACTTTTTGCTCCTTAGACTCAACTGTGTAGGATTTTACTATCAGGATACACATCGTTACCCTCAGCTCACACGTGCACGTTGCCACCAGCTCGTGTGGACTCTGTGATGCACCACTGACTGCCCTTCCCAGGTCTCTCCATCTTCTGAAGAGGTTCCCAAGCACAATGTAATGCAATCTAATGTACTCTTTTATACAAAGGAGACTTTTTAAATTTGTTTAACTTGAAATAAAAAAATGTATTTTAAATTAATACCCAAAATGGGGGCAAATAAACACACTCCAAAAAAATATTTGCAAGAGATAATTCCACACGTGAATACTCTCCTTCATCTCCCCAGCTTACAGTTTTCTTATCTATCCCCAAAGTTGCAAATGGTAACTTCAAAGCCAAACGCTGTTTCCAAGTGGAAATCCATGGACTGGTGCCCTGTGGATGTGGGGAGCTGGGATGCTCAGCCCCAGTCAATGTGTCCTGGGAACTGATGAGTCCCCTCTTCACTCAGGGATCCCTCTCCCCAGAATGACCACTATGCCTCAGTGCACACAAAACACATCCACTGTCCCAGCTGTGTCTTCCCACAGCAAATTCTAAGGAGCCAAAGTGGCCCTTGGCACGGCACCATCACTGCTCCATGGCTCGGACTACGCAAGGACAGGAACTGCATCATGCTCAGGGCAGGACATTTAACAGGCCAGAAATGGGAAGTCCCAGGACGACACAGGGAATGATCCATCTAACCAGATTAAGCTCCAAAATAATCTTTGGAGATGCAGCTAAGCAGCAGCTCTGCCCAGAGCAGCCAGGGCACTAAAAATGCAAGCACAGACCTAATTCCTACCCGTGCAACAGACCTCTGGCATTTATCTCTGCTGCCTAAAGATCCCAGAGGATCTCACTATGAATCAGCATCAGCCAGGGCTTGGCTGACTCAAACCCCTCCTCGCCTCAGCCCAGCAGCATTAATTTCCCCCAGAAAAAGAACTGCAGCAAAACGCAGAGCAAGAGGCAGCATTTCAGAAGAGAGGCAACTCTGGGCTTTGCAGCTCCAGCATCTCTCATGAAAGGGAGGAATTTCCCTCCCAGTGAATAGTGGCTTATACATTCTTTGGCAGCCTGTTACCATTAGCAAACACATTCTGTATTTCTGCCTCGCTCATTTGTTTGCCAAGAGCATTGGAAAGAAATATTTTATCCACTGCCAGATAAAATCTGTAAGCAACCGTGTACGACGTCTCGCTGGAGGTAAAAGGCTTGTTCCTGCAAAAGGACACCTGGATAAACTCCACCTGAATAAATCTCACCCCCAAAATGGGTCTGAAGAGTTCAGCACGTGGTTGGAGGGGGCAAGGAAGCAGTGCCCCAGCCACCACCGACAGCATCCCAGCCCCTCTCCTAGCCTGGGATAAAAGATGGTGGGAATAAGAAGGGGGAAATTGAGCTGCACCAGGGCATGGTTAAAAAGCACATGTTGGATTGTAGATGGAAAAGATAAAAGCCTCCAGCCCCCAAATCGAGCTGCCACCTGTGATGCTGCTTCAGGGAATGCCAGTCCCTGCCAGCACCTGGAGCTTCCCTGATTTTTGCCTTCATACAGCTCTGGCCAAGCTCAGCCTGGACACAGTAACCCTGGGTTTAAACCCAGCTGCTTTCAGCTCATGCCCCAGTTCCTCTGCCTGGGTATCATTTAAACGAAACTCCCTGAAAATGCCCAAACCAGACATTTGTGGTTCCACAAGTATATGATTATTTTTTGTCCCCTTGGTGATCTGCTTATCAAACACATCTCCCTCATGAAAAAAACCAAGAGGAAAGGCCTTGTTTGAGTTATTTTATCTTTCCTCTGACCCAGATCCGGCATCCAGACAAGTCTTTCCCGCCTCCCTAGTGCAGCAGAGGTGATGCCCTGAACACATACGGGAAGAGATCCTGGGAGAGGGGAGCAGCCAGCTCACGAAGCCCCAGCATCCAGCCCCAGCATGCTTAAAAGACCTCTTTTCTTTTTCCTAGATTTTTAACCCAATTCTTTTCCCCTCATTTCCTGCCTGTATTCTGCTCCTACAGCTGGGACAACACATGCTCCCACGCAAAACTCCTTCAAACCCACACCAGGGACTATTCCTATGGGAAAGAGCAACTCCAGTGCCTGCCTGGAGCCCCAGCAAGGGAAAAAGCACCCCCAGAACAACACAAACTCCCAACATCAGCTCCCTGACGGTTTTCTTGGGAGACTCCCCATCGCCAGCAGCCCCACAATGGGCCAGAACTATCAGTCTGATAGTTCTGAGAAGCTCCCAAATCCCACAGGTAATTCCCACAGCCATCTGGTCCCACCTTTCATTTCCAGCTCAACCTTTCCCCCCTTTACGTTGCTTCCAAGCTCAGTTGAAGATATTAAACTAATTATAATTATCCCTGGCACTGCTTTCATCTTCTTCTCACTCCCCTTGCATTCAGGCAATGCCGATTTTGCAGCTTATCCCCAAAATTCCTGTTTGTTTGGGGTTTGTTTGGTTTTTTTTACAACAGCTCCATTTCACTCAAGAGGCAAGAGAAAGGGAGATGCTGTAGGGGAGCAAGAATAAATGGAAAAACTGTGCCAAGGGTGGCATGAGGGGAAAAAACACTGGTTTAAATTAAAAATTAGGAACCCATCCGCTCCCTGGATGCTGTTTCAGCCGGGGCTGGGGTGATTCTGGAAAAGGCTGTAGGCATGGAACAGGCAGCTCAGTTTGATTCCTTACTGGCAGCCTGGAGGGAATTTGGGGAGCAGGGAGAATCTCCCCCATTTCATCAGTGCAAGCCATGTGCCTGGAGGTGTTGGAGAGCTGGGGTCCCTCTTCAGGGTGTATTTTCAGCAGCTATTAAGAGCTTAATACCATTTTCAGGAGCACCTAAGCCATTTTGGTGCCTAAATCCCACTGAGAGTCCCTCTGAACACCGCTACCTTCCTAAATCCCAGCCAGTGTTTATTAGTGACATTAGACATTAAATACCTCCAGCCACGTCCTAATCCCAGGGCTAGGAAGTTGCTGACCATTGACCCAATCCAGTTTTGCAATACATGGGCAGGGGACCACCATTTGGGCACCTCCATCCCTTCCCTGTCTGACCTGGGAGTGCAGATTTCTCTTTTTTCCCCTTCTTGCTTTGTCTCAGTGAGCATGGCATGAAAGGCAGATCACTATCTACAAAGTCTCTTTGAAACCGGTGTGCAACACAAAAACCTGCATTTCCTCCTGCTCCACACAGAACCCCACCCCTGTCCCAGAGTGGAGTAACCCTTTAAAACAAGGGACAACTCACGAGGGAGATGCTGGGCACACGGATACAGCTCCAGCTTTTGGAGGTCCTCAGTGCCCAGCAAACAAACCATCACTCTAAATTTGGGGTGATTTTTTTCTTTTTGAGGTTGAAAAGAGAGAGGATGCAGCTGCCAGGGGTACAGACTCTCCCAGCTTCCTTCTTCCACCCTCAAGACAATTTAATTCTATGAACCTGATAATCCAGAGAAAGAACATGCTGGAGCCTGTTTGGCTTCTATCATGTCAAATACACTTTAACTGGTGATAATTTCTGCATGTTACTATATCCATGTGAAAATGAACCCTATGAGCTCCTCTGCTCTGCAGCTTAATGCTTCCCAGGGATTCAGAATTAAAAACAGGCAGCTGGAGCACTGGGAATAAAAAAAAGTCAACTTTTAAAGGGCAGCTTTCCCCAAAGCATCATGAGATGTTTAAACTTAGCTACAACTTAGGAAGAGGCAGCAAACTCCAGTTTAGTAACAGTAAGGGATCTGGGAAGATTCTCCCCTGCTTCTGGTGACTGGAGGAGGGACAGGAGGCATTAATGCAGCACCCGGGGTGGAGTGAGGGGGGCAGATTCCCTTTTACCCCACATAGAGGCACAGCAGCCAGCCTCCCTGCATGCACAGCTCTCCATCACATCCTCCAGGCTACAATATTTTGCTCATTAGCTTAATTCACATCCAGGGGTGGATGACAGTGCCTGCTGTTTGCCTCTCCAGCCTTCCAACAAACAGGATAAACCCAGGAGAGACAGAGCGCCCCCAGCAAATCAACACCGACACGGATAGTTTGGGAATTATCTGCTGAGAGAGGAATTATTGACCTGGACTGCAAGTGGATGAGCAGCCAGAGCTGGCACACGAACCTGAATCAGGCTGTAATTAATTCACACATAAAAAGAGTTGAATTCATGGAGTATTTTAATTTTTTTCTTCCACCTTTAATTACACCCTGACTGGATGGTGTTGAGGTCCCTGCCTTCTGTCCCTCCCCAGGGTGGCTCTCACCAGCACAGAACTTCTGCAAGGGCAACATTAGGGGGGTTCTGTTTTGGGGGATCTGTCAGGACAAGCCACAGGACCATCCAGAAAGTGAAGAGGACGTGGTGAAACCTCCTCCTGCAGGGTGAGTTTTAAGCAGCGTTTAGCACATGTAGTCACCACGCTGGGGCAAACACCCATTCCAGGTCCCGGAGGTTTCCAGCCCCCCTGGATTCTCTCCCAAGTGCCCACCACCTCTGCAGGGCCCACGTCGATGCTGAAATGGAGCTGGCAGGTGGGAACAGCAACACTTCAGATATTCCTCAGGGATTGTCAGCAAGAAAAGCACAGATCTTTCCTTTGAGCCGTGTGTGAAAGGCAGTCTTTGTGCTCGGGAGCACTGAGCGTGTTTGGAATCCGTGCTGGAAATCTGAATACGATCTGATGGGCGCTTTCATTTTATTTTTTCCAAAACAAGCCCAACAACTCTATATAAACAAAATCTGCCAAAGCTCTTGTTCTCCCTCACCTGCCTTATTGTTTCTTCCTCCCTTCCCTTTGCTGTATCAAAACAAACAAACACTATCTATTGATTCTGACTGTTCTCAGATCTGTGGCAGAAAGCTGATGTTCACTGAGTTATTGCAGAGTGAAAATTGCACATTCACTGATTGGAAATGCTTCCTTGGTACAGAAAAAGAGATAAAAAGTGGCTATATCATAGCAAAGGACGTGCTTTGCTTCCTCATGCTGGAAGGAAGTGTGAACTATGACTTTGTTAATAATTCCTTCATGACTTTTTTTAATCCAGGATACCCCAGGAAAAGCAATAGAAGAAATACAGAGTTTTGCTTTTCTTTCATCTGCCAGAAAGCAGTGGGGCTCACAGACCCCTGCACCTTCTGGCACACAGCACATCCAACCTTTCCCACCTGCAAAACTACATGTTTCTGCTGCACCTACACGATGGCAAGAAATTAAATGCTTTGCTCTCCCTGGTACCTTCTGCAACCCACAAAACTTCAAATTAACCTTTTGTTTTCAGAGGAATTAATGCTGAAACACCTCTAACGAACTGGTTGGATCCAAATACACCAGAGAACCGCTGCAGCCTGACAGGGATGCCCTTGGTCTGTACTGGAGGCAGGATTATAATCTTCTTAAAGAACACTGTTTACCTTGACAATTGCCTCACATGGTAATATCCTGCAGAAAAAAACTTGCCCTGAAGCACATTTGATACATTTTGGTCTTTGGCCAAGTTCTGCACAAGTCCAATGGACTCTTCTAGCCTTATTTCTCCTTAAATTTTATTTTTTTGGGGGGTTTTCTACATGGTTACCACAGCAGGATTTGGCATGTTTCACACACAGGGAATGAAAGCACCAGTGAAACACGACAGAAACCACAATACAAAGTCCTCTAAGAACAAAAATCACATAAAATCACACAAAAGAAATCGTGATTAAATCAACCACAATAGTTTAAACTGTGCCACCTTCAACATAAACCCAGAATTCAGCCCAAACTAACACCAGCCTCAGGTTTCTGAGGTTTATTCAACACCATAAACCTCATCCCCACAACTCAGATTGATGGTCGGGGTTCCCCGCCCGGGGTCATCACTTACCTTTAATAGCAACTCTATTAAAAATTTCAAATGCCCCACTCATAAACACCAAGATTTTGTCACAAACCCACCCTGAGTTGACCTCTGGCCATCAATAATGAAGTATTTCTGCTCAGTGGACAGTCCAGCGAGGAAGGGAACCCTCAACCAGCTCTGCTTAAGCCCATGGGTGTGGGAAGCATCCTCTCCCATTCAGGCCTTCCAAAACCCAGCCTTCCCTTCCCGTGTTCCCAGTTTTCCTGTTACCTGCTAATGAGCAATGAGGAAAGACCCAAGGGAGGGTTTTCAAAACAGATGCTGGAAATGAGGAGCTTCATCCAAGCCCAGCCTGGGTCGGTATCACCTCCAGCTATGCAAAACCACCCCACAAGTGGCTTAAAACAAAGTTCTCTTTATTCACAAGGCCCTGAAGTTCATTTGCACTAAACTGCTGCTCAAAAAAAACCCGGGATTTGCCCCCAAAACGTAGGACTGTTGGTGAGGTACAACCGCCCCAGGTGGTTCCCCTCCAGGAGAACTTCATGCCTGCAGCTGCACTGCCTGAGGCTGGAAACAAGCTCCCTGCTGCCTATCAGGCTGCTTCCTTTTTTCCTTTTCAAGACTCATGATTATTGCTTTAGAGAGGGAATTAAACTGATGGATTGTGGATGATGCAAAACCTTGATGTCCTAGGAAGTTGCACAAATAAACGTTATCAGAGTAACTAAAAGGGAGACAAGTTGATTCTGACACTAAGTGGGATTCAGATGCTCTGAATTTTCTCCACCTTCCTTAAATCACACATATTGCTGCTGCACACTCCTGGTATCATCCACGTATAAAACCACCTGCAAATTATTTACCCAGCAGGAAAGGGATCGATTGGAACAACTCCAGCACAAAGAAGTTGCCTTGTGTTTCCATCAAGGACAGTTTTAGCAGACCAAGCCATGGCCACCCATCTTTCACCACCTTTGTCAGTCTCAGACCAAGATCAGAAGCAACCTCAGATCCCAAGAGGGAAGGGATTCTTTTGGCAGACAGACAAAATCAGCACTAATCACAGTGTCAAGGTATGGGCTCACACTTGCTCCCAACAAATCAGGCCAGTTGTGCATCTGCAGTTGCTCATTTGGCCACTAACCTGCTTTAGCAATTACAAATAATTAAAACATCACTCTGCAGTCATTATGATTCAAATCACTGCCTGTAAGAGGAGTATGGTGAGGTTTGATTTCTGGTGTGCCCATCTCCTGTGCTGAAGCTGAGCTCGAAGGCAAAGGATGGGGGAAACCCTCAAGGGTGTAAATCAGAGTGTTCCCATCTGCTGATTTTGACACTATTTTCTCCATCTGCTCTGTGATGGGTGTTGGAAGTTGAGGAGAACCAAATAGCCACTCTGCTCTGTGCAGTGATGCTATTTCCAATTTGCAGGCCAAAAAAATGTGCTACATGTTGGAGAAATAGACTCTGAAATCTAAGGAATACAACTAATTTCATCTGCTGGGGGAACACAGTGCCACGAGCCACAGAGAAGAGTCGGACCATTGCTGACCACCCCAGCAGACCAGGGTAACACCTACCCCCTTTCACTGCACATTAGAGAGGCCACTTTGTGGTCTGAATGTCCTCAGACTGCTAAAGGTTATCAAAATACCAGAGCTCGAAGGAAGGGGGATGTTCCAGCACTGCTCCCTAATAACAAACACCAAAGCAATCCCTTCCAGGAGGAGATAAAGAATTTTTTCCTGCACAGGCAATAAATCAAAGGGCACTGTTCAGCTGATGGGAATTGATTTTTCTCCCTTCCTTTGCACTTAGAGCAAAGCAGGACCGTGGCAAGAGCCTCCAGACATGACAGAGCCCAGTCAATGGCAGGGAGGGGATGTGATGGGGATGTTCAGCACCAACACACAGCACGACGGTCCCTCTGGTAGCACCACTCAGGGTGCACCCCAATCCTTCCCTGCAAGCCCCAATGGAGAGACTCATACAATGGAATCATTTAGGTTGGAAAAACCCTCTGAGATCAAGTCCAACCATTTCCCCCAGCACTGCCAAGGCCACCACTGATCCATGTCCCCAAGTGCCACATCTACACATCTTTGAAACCCCTCCAGGAATGAGACAGAAATAATCTTCCACCCCAAGAAAAAGGACTTGCATGGGATATGAGCCAGTTTGAGAAGAACAAGTACAGGAATGAGAAGCTTTTGAGAAATTTACAGTGGAGGAAGACCCATAAAGTGAAGGCCAGTGAAGAGGGATCTGGCCTTGCTTCCACAACTCATCACCCCTTGCTGGAGGGGGTGGCACCTGCTCTGGCTACGCTCTGCAAAGCCAACAAGACACATTGCTGAGACATACTTCATGTTGGTCCCCTCACCAGTCAATAATGAATATTTCAGGCTTCAATGAAGCTGTGAGATGCTTCTAGACCCCAATCTGTGCTGTGTTTATGTGCTGCAATGGCCCTCCCCTCTGCTTCAAGCCTCCTTATGCAGAGAAACCTCCAGTGAAAGCAGTGGGAGGCTCTTAATTGCCTCCGCTCCAATCAATACAAACAGTGCTCGGCAATGCCAACCACTACAGCCAATTCTGGCTCTCCAGTGGCAACATTTCCACGGGCAGCCCCTCAAGGGTTAAAGAGCAGGGAGGCTCTTGGAGATGCAAAAGGAGGAGCTGACAGTGAGTGTATAAAGAGCAATGTGAGAAGAAGCAGTGGCTGAAACAGAGATTGCAGAGGATATTTGAGAAGAAACTCTCCATCCACAGGAGAAATAAAAGGTCAGTAAAGGAAGACAGTGACTTCTCTAAAAAATGGCACAAGTGCTTTCCTGACACAAATATTGACAAAAGAGACAGATACATAAAATTTATTCATCTCCCTGCCCTGAAAGCACAGAAAGACAAGGACCATATGAACAAGGAAATAGAAGGAATGAAAAAAGCAGGATAACTGAGCAGGTAATCAAAGCCAAGGGCCATTCAGAGCAGGCAGGAGTCACCCAAGCAGAACACCTCAATTAATATTTACACTAAAATCCTGCCTCTTCCTCCCTCACACACACACACAAAAAAAAAAAAAAAGAAGCCAGCAAGAAAAAAGGAATCACATCTCAAGATGTCTCTCAATTCACCAAACGGCACTGCAACAGATTAAACCATAATGGTGCAGCCTAGAGAGGAGAGACAAAATATTAAGCAGAATTAAGCTTAAAGGATGTTATGGTCCTTGGAGAGAAATGAGCTCAATCTCTTATCTTTATGTTTTATTGCAACTTTAAAACCCCTTTTTTTCAGAGGATGCTCTGCAGTGACTTTCAGACCAGGCTTTCAGCAGCTGCCCCCCTCTCTTCTCTAACACATATAATGTAAATCACAGTGATCCCAAACAGTATTGCCATTGAAGGAGCTTTATTTTGGAGCACTGTCTGCTGCAGCAATGGCAGAAGAAATTACAATCTGCCTTTGCCCCCGAAATGTAGATTTACAGGAAGAGCCATTTATTTTAATTCCAGACTAATGATTCTCTCTTTCCATCATCGCATTTCATTCCTTGAAGAGCTCTGTTTCCAGAATTATTTCACAATCGTCCTCCTACTTCTCAGTTAATTATTACTGACAAACAGCAAAACGTGAAGCACTGCTCTCACTTTGGAGACGTTGAAATGATGTCTCACTGCTGAAGATGGAGATTTCTAGGTATCTAGAGCCACTTTTTCCTGCAAAATGATGCCCTTCCCTGGCATCATCACTAGGCTGCAGAACAGGGCAACCCCCCAATTTTTATTCATTGATAAAGAAAGGAAAAATTAATAAAGCAGCTCGTTTTCTCCTTGCATTGAGGGAAAGCAAATTCCCTGGTTTCTACTACGTCTAGACAGTTCTTTTTTGGACCATCTCAGCCTGACTCACCCATCAATAGTCTTTAAATATTGAGGAGGGCTCCTGCTGTCGTCACTGCTACTCCTCTTGACCCACATGCCACAACCAGGGATGGCCAAGGCCATCAAGAAGAGGTGGCACAGTTGCTTAAGTGCACAGTGCAGCCCCCGACAAGCATATGCAGCCCAGCCTGAGAGCTTAATTATTAATATTATTTAGATAGTGCTGTCGGGGAGCAAAAGAGAAAGACTTGGCCCACTGCTGTGTGTCATATCCAGGCCTTAAGCAGCTGCCCTGCTGTTTGCAATGGTTCTGTGTTCATGTCGAACAGCCTCGCCAGGCTGGGACCCAGGGATTAACCTTCCAGCATCAAAAGGCTCTTAGAGGTATCTCCTGCTCTGCTGGTCGAGCTTGCAGGAAAAACCTCAGGTGGCACAAATCACGCTCTTGGGGGCAATCAGAATCATTTCCCCATGAGCTGAGGGTTAAGGTTGCGAGAAAAGCCCGGATGGACACCTCAGCAGTGGGCAGCATGAGGGCACATCAGCAAATTCAGGAACAAATGTTTTACCGGAAGGGTGGGGGGACACTAAAACAGGTTGCCCAGGGAGGTTGTGGATGCCCCAACCCTGGCAGTGTTCAAAGCCAGAGTGGATAAAGCCTTGAGCAACGTGGTCTACTGGAAGGCCAGAGGTTGGGACTAGATGATCTTTAAGATCCATTCCAACCCCCTAAGATTCTATGACTAAGTAGAAATCCAAGTCTAAGTCCCAATTCTTTGCTTATGACCACACAGGATGTTCTCAATGGAACTGAGCAATATTCAGCCCAAACTGCAGCCAAGGCTGGATGTGGCTCTTCCTTGGTTTTTAGGTGCTGCAGCACACAGCCAGGCACTGCTTGGAGCACTGCTGGATGGATCCAGCCATTATTTCAACTATCAACTGGAGTTTTATTTATGATGTTGTGAGGTTTCTCCACCCCTCGAGTCCTGGCAGCTTTGCCAGTGGCTTTATGTCCTTCCTACTACCTTCCTCCAGTTCCAGACCATTCTCTTTCCTTTGTTCGTGGAGAATAGCTTTGTTCTCTGCATAGTAACAGGTGATTTAGCAGCTGTCACATTCAGGGGCTGGAGGATTTGAAGGCAAGCTGTGTTGAGCTAAATATGCTTCCAGAATCCCTTTTGCTGCCACATCCACCAGATTCAAAGCACAACAGAGGAGGCAAAAATGGTAGAAAGGCTCCACTTGTCCACACACTCAGTTTGCAGCCCTGGACTTGCACTCCCAGCCCTCCACAGTGAGAGACACAGACCAAAGGATGCTCAAAACCACCCAAGACAGATGCACATCTGAGGTATCATTTGAGGCTGCCCTGTGCTCATTAATAGCCAGTTATTTGGGCTGCTGTAATGATGCCGCGTGCCATAGGGAAGAAAGGACACGGTCCCAGCCAATGGTACGGTGCAGGCCAGAACTGATTTATTCAGGGAGCCTGGGACTTATATAGGGTCAGGGAGAAGCTTGGAAAGTGGGAGGAGTTAGGGGGCGGATCGCAGCAAGCAGGGCGAGGGCTAAGAGGGAAGGAGGGGAATACAGATGGGGCGTGGCCAGCTTCACAGGATGGCGCTGGGTTTGGCATCACCAGCCGGCCAATGGAAAAATAGGGAATACACAACCAATAGGAACCGGCAACTGGGTACCCACCACCAATCAGAATACAGCATACAAATACAAGGGCAAATAACTGCATCTAATACAATAAATCACTATCTATGCTACAGAACATCTTTTAAAACATGAGTTTGTGAGTGTTGAGGTAGTTGTCAATTTCTGGTGTTGATCACTTGATAGAACCTGTTCATCCTGGTTGTTCTGGCAGCCTTTGAGACAGTGTTCTCTGACATAATGACACCTCAATTCCTTGCAAAATGAGATGCCACAGCCCATATTGCCCTCCCAGGCCTGTGTGCCTGCATGGACACACTCCTCACTGCTGCATCACCATTCCTGGATGCACCAGCACCTGCCTCCAGACCAGAACCAACCACACTTGGTATCACTTGGATTTTTGCAGTAGAAGTAAATAAGTAGAGAAAGAACCCACAAGTAATTCAGCAATAAACAAACAAATAACACAAATCCACCAAATTCTCCCAATTACCACACTCCATCCTAGCCAGCTACTAAATCCCTTCCAATCCCAGTTTTGTCCATTACCCCTCCACATCCAACCTGACCCTCCCACTCATCCCCAAGCACAAGCCCTGAAAACGTAAAATACAAAAATAACTCAGTCTCTTCATATTTCAGTAAAACACAACAAACAAGCACTGGGAAGTGATGAAGGCAAACACTGATTCAAACTCACCATCACCCCTTTGCCTTTGGTGCTCCAGACACGGCATGCACTGGGTTACACTGATTTAAAGGTGGGGCTCATTAGGCTGCAGGCTGGATCCCAGCAGTGGGATGAGATAGGAATTAACACCTCATCGGGCCACACTGAGGTGCAATATCCAGTTACAATGATAAAATTATTTAGCCAGTTTTCCCACCCCATCCCTCCCCAGACTCTCAGCTCCCCACTCCCCTTTCTCCACCTCTCCAGCTCAGCCATTCCCTTGTCTCTGGGCGACTCTTCTTCCCTTTTCCATCAATCAACAAACACACAGGCATTTAATGGTAATCCACACCACATGGACAATGAAATCAGAAGGGAACAAAAGAGCAAACCTCGCTGCTCCATGGCCTCAACGGTCCCAGCTGCTTCCCGGGAAGCACCCAGGCACAAAGAGCCCAGCTCCGGTACCGAAGAGGGTCCCGGCTCCCCGGGAGGCAGGAGGTTGTCACTAGAATATGCATCTCATTGGTTACCTGTCAGCTTTCCTGGGCGGTTATAAAGTACAGCTGCTGCTGGAGGGTATAATGGGATGTAATAACGAGACGGCCCTTCCACAGAGGAGCTTTGATTAGGTGATGGGAAATGGCAGCACCCGATGGCTTTTTTTAAACACCTCCCCCCCCCCCCCCCCCGAAAGCTCAAAGCTGTAAAATAAAGGGATCGTCAGGAATGTGGCCACTTCTCAGGCTAGGAGGGATAGAAGAAAGAAATAAATTACAACCTTCGCTTCTTGCTCTTATCTCTCCATCTCACACACCTTTGGAGGTCCCATCATTGCTGTCCCTCTAGGCTCAGACATTATTTTCCAGCTCCTCAGGTATGCCAGAAAAATGACATGTTATAATACCAGGGAATTACAGCCTGTAGAAGGGAAAAGAGGAAAACTCCCTGCCCCACAAATCACTGCCAGTGTCTCCCATCAGCAGTTCAAGCTGCAGCCTGGGGAGGCACCTGCAAGTTCCGCTGTGCCATGGGTGGGATTCACCTTTTACATGGGCAATATCTCAAACTCACTTCAAGACAGACAAAAATATGACTTGAATATTGCTGCAGCTTGGTGATTTCAGACCCTGTAAGCAGAGATCATTTTGCTTCAGCTGAAAAGTCTGGTTTTTCAGCTAAATGCAATTTTTGTGGCTCATAACACAACTTGCAGCACCTTTCCCCTATCCCCATTTCAGCACCCCCATACCCTGGTCTCCCAGATGTCAGAGGTCCAAGCTGGCACTGACATGTGGCAGAGACCAGCAGAAAGATATTTTTCCTCCCTGTGGGCTAAGGAAAACGTGCAAAGAAAAGATGGACAGGAGAAAAACCCCGGGGTTTGGAATGCCAGCTGGAAGAAATAAAACCTGACTAATAAAGCACAGGCTGGGAAAGATGCTATGGATGCAAGGAATGCAAGGACACGGAGGAGAGCAGCGTGCAGGTTAATGAACATGCCAACCCACGACTCCACAAAAAATCCAGGTCAATCCATCTGTCTGCGAAGGACACGCAGTGAGACAGTGGGAGAAAGGAGGCTGAAGGGAACCTGTTGGCTGCATTACCCACTTCCCAGTCCAGAAAGAAAGGGGAAACAGCGTTACCCACTGACAAACAGGTATTTCCCTCAAGCAGTCAGATCTGCAAGAAGTTGCGATTATTTATGCGCTTTTTAAAATAGAAATGAGCTCAGACAATGGTTCCTATTTTTATGGGCTGATCCACCTACACATCTGGTCACAACTTCAGATTTCAAGCCAACTTTTCAAAATTGCAAAGAGCTATCCCAGCTCTGCACCACTGATTTGTGCTGTTTTACATGACATAAATATTTATACGATTAATGTTCCTATCCTTCAATGACCGAAGTTATCGCATTTCAAAGGATCTATATTTAAAGAAGACAATACTCTGATGGCGACACAGTTTTAAATTTTAAATATATGTGTTCCTCCTCACGCATTCACAGACACACACTGAGCCATTGGAGATGCTCCAGAATTGCTGTATTCTCAAAGCCACAGCAGCTCCTTGCCACCACACTCCAGCCCAGCAACCTGCATCCCAAATGGAACATCCCTGGTGACACCTGGGTACCTGCCCACCACCTCCAACGAGAGAAGGGCAGTAACAGCAACACAGTGAAAAACACACACTTATAACAGCACTGGATTCACTATCTTCTGCACAAAGTCAGAAGGAAAAGCAGCTTACTTTTACTAAAATAAATTGAGAGCATCCCTGTCCATGAGATGAACACACTGGTTTACACCAATCCCAACTGCTTCTCTCGCATTCCCCTGGACAAAAAGGAGTGCTGCAGGTTTCCCTCTGTGAAACTGTTATTTCTAACAACCTGATATTTCAATGGAAATTGAATATGAGCTTTTGCTTCTGTGCTTTCTGAACCACCTTATCAAGCAATGATGCAAAATTAGAAAGAAGAATAATAAATCTGGATTAGGAAGTAATAAACTCAGATTAAAACACCTCCATAAATCATTTCATGCTCCCTACATGTGGATGGGTCTAATTACCAGCGAAGAATAAAAGATAAACCTCATTTGGCTCTGTGCAATCATCTTTCTTAGCAGAAAAAAAACCCAAACCATGATGAATTATTAGTTATAGAAGTAAGTCAAGAGGTTTTCAGGTTAAACATGGAAGCCGTGGAAAAGGGAAATCAGGGAACTGATTGCTGTCCCCATCCATCCCTGAAGTTTGGTTTATCCTTTTCCCTCTCTTTTTTTCTGACTAAAGTAAAGGAAAAAATAAACACATCTTACTACCTGTGGTGTGCAAACTCAGTCCTGACTCGTCTACAAGTTCCTCTAATAGAAGTAACACAAATAAAGCAGAAGGGGAGAAAAACAGGACCGAGCGGAAAAACCTACTTAGGGAAGAGAGAGGGAGGGAGCTCTCGCTGTCCTCCTAAAGCAGTGCCCCACAGCTGCTCCATTCATAAATATTTCACTGGTACCAACTCAGCTGCCAAATCTCAACTACTGCTTTGATGAAAAATATAAAAAGGCTTTTCCATTAGTGCTTTTGATGTTCTTTGCATATGGAATAATGAATGCAGGAGATTCATCTCCTTCCCCTCCTCTGTCCTCGCTCTCTTCAGTCTTTTATGTGGCGCAGCCTCCCGAGGACAGAGAGAGATCGGGATTTGGGCAGCTTTCCATGGAATCTTTTGAGTCACATTTGAGTTGGAAAAACTCTCCAAAATCCTCAAATACAACCTTTAACCCAGCACTGCCAAGGCCACCACTAACTCCTGTCCCCAAATGCCGCATCTACACATCTTGGAAATCCCTCCAAGGATGCTGACTCCACCACTGCCCTGGGCACCTGTGCCAGGGCTTGACAACCCTTTCGGTAAAGAAATTTCTCCTAACATCCAACCTAAAACCTCTCCTGGCACAACTTGAGGCCATTTCCTCTTGTCCTGTCTCCTCACTGCTCTGCCTTTTTTCACCTCAGGGTGCAAGACTGCAAGAAATGGGGGTACCCACAGGTTTTTTGGATACTGTTGGCACTCCACACTGTTTCCATCTGGCTGAACAATATTAAGCATCACAACTCTGCCACGAGCTGCTCAGCAGAAAGTGAACAGGAGTCTCAAAGGCCTTCCAAAGCATCTTACCACAGCTCCCAGGTGCTCCCCAACCTCTGCCCACATGGCACAGCAGGCTCCAGCCTGCATTTCTTGAGCTTTTCTAGGAGGAAGCAACACCCTCTGTGGCCTGATCTGGGCTGTCCTGAGCTCCCCTGCATTTTTTGGGGGGCTTATTTGGGGGAATGTCAGAAAAGAAAGGAACACACCTTACAGCTCCAGAAAGCGAGTGATGCAGCACAGAGGCAAAACAAAAACAGAGGAAACTGTATGTGACCTTCTCCCAGCCTCTTAGTGCTCTCAGGAACTTAATAGCTCACCATCTATCTTAACTCAGCAGAGATGTGCCAGGGATAAAGTATCCTTCTCCCCGTGCACCAGCTCCGGTGTTTCCAACCCACCGCTGCCAAGCTTTAAATTGCAGCTTTTATCGCCTTTTCACACTTCTGCCGTACAGGGCATCCAAAGCAATTAAATTCAACCTATTTTTTCCTACTTTTATTCCTTGAAGTGGAGCTTTCTGGTGTGGGGCAGAGATAACAGGGTTTTGACTGGATTTTGATTTACATTTATCTTCCATTAAGGACTTGACTACAATCATCTTCTCCTCCTCCTCCCGTGGAGCTCCCTCCGTGTTCCACAAACTCGGCGAATAGAAACTGGAAAGTGGTTTAAAGCAAAACAAACAGAAACGGATGCTTTGCAGAATTTTTGCAGTAAGAGTTCTGGAAACACAAAAAGCATTTTAAGGGACTTGAAAGGGAGCAACGTCTTATCAGTGCAAGTGGGATGCCAATGTTTGCAGGAGAGTTATCACTGTGCATTATTCATCCTCCTGGTTTGTATTTATAAGGAAAGATTAGGAAACCCATCACCCGCCGAGCTGTGGGGCTTCTTGGCAGCACTAACACAGCAGAAAATCCCCTGTGCCCAAGGACAAGGGGCTCCTGCTTCTTTTGGCATGACAGGGCTTCTTTAGGGGGTCCTCCACCCCTTTTTCTTCTCCATAATCCCAACGGAGAGGAGGAGTGAAGCACCTTATTATGACTGAGATATGCCTTGGTTTCATCTGGAGGACATGGAGGTCTTGGACACTTGGTGGCCTCATGGTCACAAATGGGACCATCCCAAAAGATTCCACAGGAACACAGGAGAGCTCATGCCTCACCTGGATTATTAGAGCAAGCTGTGCTCCTTCTTTTCTGATCAGAGGACTGGCACCTTCCAAGCACTGAAGATGAATGCATTTTTTTGTTCCTGAACATCCAGGAGACCAGAGACAAAAGCTGCCAAGGACACTCCAGTGCAGCACACGTGCCCCTGGTTTTTTGCTGCTATGCTGCAGGTGCTCTCTTTTCCATCTTTTTAGCCCAAATCTCCCTCCCACCTGCCTCTTTCACATTAACCTGCATCTGAGCACACCATCCAACTGCCCCTGTAACACAGAGAAAGATGATGCCTTTTCTCTCCTTGATTCAAACCATGCAACGGGGGAAGAAATTAACTGGAAAACAACCTGTTTCCCATCCAAATTTCCACTTCCCAGTGGAATTTAGCTTTCTTGAATTATGGCACCTTCTCCCAGCAAACAAGCCTTTCTGAAGGGCAAGGCTCAAGACACTGCAGGGATGCAGACCTTCAAACCATTCATTATGCAAATGGTTCATTTATTGCTGCTAAGCTGAAAGCAGGAATTCCAGGCATGCAAATAAAAATAGTGGGGGAGCAACAGCCAGTAAGTGCACGATGGCATCTGCTGACCTGGGTAACACATAGCACGGACCCTGCAGGCAGCAGTTTATGGTGGTTTCAAACTACAGGTTGAAATCGGTCTGCAACTACTCTCAGTGATTTCCCCAGGCTCTGCAGGACCAGCAGCATCTCCAGCTGGAAGTTCTGTCAGCACTGCAGAGCCTGCCATAACCCTATTGATCCCACAAGGTTACTCATCACAAGATCCCTCAGTTAAGCAAGGCTGAAATTCAATAATTCAGCCTGACTGGACACAAAGGGTAGAGCTGAGGTGTGAAGGAGTTACAGGAGATTTCATTGACAGGGTTGCAAAAACGCCAGAACTGCAAAGATTTCCCCAAAACTTCAATATACATCCTGGTGCTGGGTGGGAACGAATGCTAATTAGCATCTGATAAAGACTGGCAGAGAGAATCTGGCTGGGAAAGGAGACAAAACTCAGAATTAGCCATGCAGGCGGGAAATTTTAAGCAGGACTATCCTGGGAACAGCCTGCCTCCACATTTCTCTTCTCACAGTGCCTGGAAGCACAAGGAGAGTTGCATGTAGGGTGCACCACAGCCAAGGATGAGTCTTTGTCCTCCAGGAACTAAATCATAACATTTCTGAGGCCCAGCACCTTCCAGCTACTGAATGTAATTCAGGTCCAAGTCCTGGAAATGGCCTGGCACGGAGTATCAGTGCACACTGCAGCCATGGGAAATAATAAGGAATGTAAAAAGCAAAACAGAAACACTGAGCTGAGTATTAAAGAACCTTTCAAGTTCAAACATGGGGAAAAAAATGCGATGCCGAGCCAGTCCAACGTCAGCACCCAAGGTCAAACAGAAAAAGAAATCTCCGTGGATTTGCCTTTAATAGGCTATTGTTAGTGCCATGATGTTTAATATCATTAACACAGAATCACTATGTAAATTCTGGTTTTTCAGCTCAGTTGTCACTATCACAAGTTGGTTTTAATGTAGAAGCAAAGTAAAAGCAGCTGGTGCACCGACCCAGCCTCAGCACACTCAGCATTCATATTCTCCCACTGAATACTAAATTTGCTCTGTTTCATGTGTTCCTATATCCTTAAACAGCATCAGCAAAAGTCTAGTTCAAAGTGCGATACGAGTCTCACTGCAATTTTCACTGCCAGGTGATTGAAATGACAAGAGAGATCCCAGCAGGAGCTGGTCGAACATTCATCTACAGGCAGATTAATTGCTAGGACAGAAAGGTTCCGATACACAACCACCCGACAACAATCGGGTAATCACTCATTATGTGTCTATTACTCAAAGTCTTGGAGCTGGCATGGCACTTAAATCTGGAGCCACATCAACCCAAGTGATGACAAATATTGTTTTCTGGCTCAAAACAGCTGAGCTCAGCCATTTCAGACCCAGGAATTGAAAAGAATAAATTTACCTGGGCCTATAATTTCAAAGCAATAACTGTATTATATTAAAGGAAAAAAAAAGGTTTCTATGATGGAAAGACTGTTTCTGACTTCAAACAAGAACATAAGCAATAATGTACGTGCAACAATACTGCAATTGACCATGCGCTTCAATGAGCATTCACACACATGGGCCTGAACAGATGAAGGACAAGTGCTATGGGCTGAATGGGCTCCATTGAGTGAAGCTAATTAGCTGTATAAGCATATGCAGCAAGACCAGGACCGAAATTTGTTCTCTGCCTTCTGGGACACAGATAACTCCTTTTCCTTGTTGTTGTGCAACGTAAATAGAGTAAGTCTAAGGCAATGCTATAACCTCTGCCTGCCATAAGGGCACTTTTTTCTTGCAAAGATTTTAAGGTTGGGAAACATCAGCTTAGGTGAAGGAAGAGCCTTGTCCACACCCCTGTCACAGATTATTGTCAGATTTGAAAGCAGGCCTCCCCCCTCCCAAGCTGCCATTAAATGATGTTAATAGCCAGCCGTGCAAAACACCGTTTGCTGTGATCAACCAGCACAATAATGGATCATGGACCTGATAATCCAAAGCCACATCCAGCAGGACAAGGCTCTAATTCCGCTCATCCGAAACACATATTGCTGCAGCAGAAGATGCAGTCTGTCATTACAGGCTTGATCCCATGACTTTTGTTTGCACGGTGGAGCTTCAGCACAGTCTGCTCTTGTCTGGCTGGTCCCTTTGAGGCTGCAGCGATGGAGAACAGGAACAGCAGCTTAACACAGTACAGCTTGAGGAATTTAAGCACATCAAAATATGGGTAACCTCCGCCAGACCCCTCTGAAATGTGGCCTTTGCAGAGGACTGAAATAGACATGTACACCTTCTGAGAAGGCTGCCCATGTGTTCCAAAAATCCAGCCCCAGCTGCAGCTCCTGTCCTCTCATCCCTGGCTAGAGTGTAAAGCAAACATCCCAAAGGAATAAAACTAAGCTGGCAACTGAATAATGCTCTGACCCACCTAAGGAGAGCAGAGCTTGCAAAGAGCTCTGGAAATCCTTGTGCACATGAGGAAACGAAAAGACCATCAAGGTCTTTATCCCATCCAGACTGGAATTACTAACAAAGTCCCCACCAGCTGCAGGAATAGGGCTGATAAGGTTGCAGAGCACAGAGTCAGTGACAACAAGGGCTAAAGGGACTTGACAGACGAGGCACATCCTCCATCATATGGCACAGCTGTGTTGGTGCCATGGCACTCAGTGCCCACATCACCACTCCTCCACAAAGCTGTTCCCAACACTGCAACCCCAATCCCAACTCTCCCTTTCCACATCAGCACCCAAACCCTCCAAATCTGACATGTTTAAAAGATAAAAACTGATGTCCAGTTTGGGCCGTTTCAATAATTGGATTTGCTCCATATCTACTTATGTTGTTACTTACTAAAGCTAAAAGAAATATAATTGAAACACACAGTAACCAAACCAAGTTCCTGCTACATTTTATTCCTTCCTTAATCTAAATATAAGTCATAAGAGTAAGATACCGGCTATAAGGAAATGAGCTGTCAAGTGATTTACAGTTTTGCTTTGTCTCAACAGCTCAAAGTCTTTTCCGAGACCCTATTTTTAGCAAGCCATAAAAACTGGACGGAATAAGGGACAGGGGAGGAGCCCAGAGTTGCGAAATACAGAGAGGAAACTTACTTATTTCTTCATTATCCTAATACCCCCCTAACTCCTGTATCTGGGTACGATGTGAACAAGCATGGTCAGTGTTCTATTGCCTTTCCTGCTTAAAGGTGCCTTTACGTATGAGATCAGCCTGGGCAGACACAGCTCGAGAACGAGCAGTGGTGGGGGAAATGACCCTGGACGTGGGTTTGTTTGCCAGGATTTGGGAGTTGGGTTTTTGCTGGGTTTGGGTTTTGGTTAGTTTTTATTAACGATGGCCAGATGGCTTCACACGGTGTGTAGATGCTAGCCAAGACCAAAATCAGCAGGAGCCAAAATTAGGCTTTCCTTTATTGCCAGAATGGCTCACATAAAAACCCACACCCTCCCTGCTTTTCTCTTATCACCTAACTCAACTACGAAGTCAATAAAGACAGCTGCCTTATTCACGTTTTATTGGTCATTCCAGCCAAAATTATTCTAATCATTCCCTTCAACAAGAACCAAGGTCCTCTACTGCATAAATTTTACTTCCAGCACCTTCGCTTGCAAAAGATGACAATAATTATCCTGAGTTCCATATAGCACTTTCCATACAAGAGCTTTAAGAGCTTTAACAATGGGAAGTTATTACCAGAGCTTTAACAATAGAAAGTTATTACCAGCATCCTTATTCGGGTGAATGAGGCACAGAAAGATCAAACGAATTGCTGAAGATCATTCAGCAGCTCGCTGGCAATGCCAGGAAGAGAACTGTAATCTTCTGACCCTCTAGCCAGAGCTGACAGGGCCCGGGAAAAGAAAAAGCAACCTTGAAACACATATGAAAAGGCAGAGGTTTGTTTTTAAAAGTGTTGAAAATGAGCTTTATCAAAAGGAACAGTGATGGCAAACATCTGAAGTTTGATAAAATTCTGAAAGAGATTAAATGATGCTATTAATTATTGCATAGTGGGGAAATGGATAAACAGAGAGGTGTGCCTTCTGGCCACTTTCTTATCCTCTTTGGGATGTCCATGGAAAAACCCCAACAACTGCATACCCTGTAATACAAATGATGCTGCATTTCAGATTATAACTCTTTTCTCTCCCTTATGTTTTTTCTTCCCTTTGTTTTGGCCCCTGAAGTGTCCAAGTTGACATATCCAAAATCAACAGTGAATTTTGACCATCTCGGCCAATGCCTTTTGCTCAGAAGTACCAAATACATGCTAAGTCTCCACGAAGCTCTTTTCTCCCAGAAGTATTTTAGGAGAAAGAACACACCTTAATCAGCAGAAGAACCATGAAGAAAACAGAATATTTATACGAAGCCACATCCTGAAACCAAACAGGATGAAACCCTCCGAGGCATCTATTAAGGAGATTGCCCAGCAGAAAGGAAATTCAGCAAACCAGATTACCTCTAACAGGCTTAACCCCTGGAAAAAATCATCAGAGCAATGACAAGATAGTTTTGAGAGACAATTAATGAAAGGTAGGGGAGAGGGGAGATTGTAACAGGGTGACAAGGAGCAAGAATCCATAAAATACAGACTGTCACGGCTGATCAGACATAAGGACATTACATGACCCATTGCACGTCTGGAAGAGGAAAGGGGAGTCAAGATGTTCACAGCACCTCATGTCTACGGCTTTGCCAGAGGCAGAACTGCTTTTATCTTCTTTAATATGGCAAGAAGAATTCCCCTGCTAGTTCAATTGACAGGCATGAACTGAATCAAAAGAGCTTCCACCAGCAGCACTCCACTCCTCCTTACAGCCCAGCCCTGCTGCTCATGAACATGGCTCCATCCTGCAGCAGAAGGAGCTGTCTTCTCCAAAGCATGATCCTGAACATTTAAATCAGTGGCAAACCTCAAACAAACTGAAAATAGGTGAAGGAATAAAGTTCACTGGATGACCTTGGACTGGAAAGCACAAGAGATGGTTAAATTCTTCCCACTAGAGGAAACCACCATTCCTTGGGCAGACTCACAGTGGAAATGACGAGCACAAAGCTATTGCTCTACACTGGATAGTTGCTGGGATAACAAGATAACAATTCTTACAGGTTTATTTATGTTATTTCCAACCCAAACTCTTCTTAAATCCCTGATGTTAAATCAGAGCACAACAGTAGACAAGAGAGAGAACCCTAAACCCATATGTCCCCCTCCCTTACCTTCAAAGTACCACTGACCCCACATGTTCCTCAGCAAAACAAGAAAAAAAATCCCACTGGGGAAAGGATAAAGCTTCTGGCATGGGAAGATGTCCATGCCATCATCTGTGTCAGAGGATGGGACAAGCAGGGACAGACAGATTAAGGGATTTGCCAGAGCTAATGACATGAACATCTTTCCACTAACTTCACTAGGCTTTGGACCAAATTCCTGTACAAAGAGCTGCACTCAAGAGCGATCAAGGAGATTAATTCATTAGCATTTTTTTAAGTACTTTTGGATACTGGAATGAAAGGAGCTATCAAAGCGCAAAGTCATTTTATTAGTGATAACAGTCAAAGAACAGCAAGTTGAATCCTTCAGTCTAAAGACTTACAGCACAACTGGGTTTGCAACATGAAGACACCACAAAATCCTAAGAGATATTAAACTTCCTTGCACAGACTTATAGCAGACACTAGTGTTCTAAGATTCCCTTGAACTCCAAAAATTCTGAGGGTAGTTTTTTTAATTTTCATCCAGGAAGATGGACCCAAACTAACTCAGGGAAAGCAGGAGGACATAAAGCCTATCATAGTCCCTGAAAGGGTCCTCACTGGTGTCAGAAGAGTTGACGTGCTTGGTGTGCTGTGTCAGGACACAAATCACAGGGAACTCTGGAGCCCGGAATTCCTCCCATCATCTTGGGAAGCAGAAAATGAGCCTACCACAGGCTCTGTACACAGTTATCCAAAATTATCCAAGGGAACAGCACACAGGCAGTGTGAGAGGGCACAAGGCAAGGAGCTGGCACAGCTGCAGGTTGGCCTTGCGTGCAGATACTTCTCCAAAATAAGATCTCAAGCCTAGAAAAACATTGGCAGCAGGCGCCGGAAGATGCACAGGGTACTCTTCTATCGTTTCGCTGGTGGAATAGACTTCATCCTGTTCCCTCTGGCCACAGATCAAGCACAGCTCCTCACAGGAATTTTCCATTATCCTGTGGCAAACACACCAGGGCAATCCGGCTGCTTAACTGACTTATACTCTGAGCCCCCTCTTCAGCAGTAGCGAGATCATGCATAAGCATAAGCCATTTCTTGTACAATGCACCACTTCCAACACCACAGTCCAAGTGAGCTGGGGCTGGAATTCCCAGGCTGTCTGACAGAACTGCAAGGGGGAAATGGGGACATCCTTAGTCTTCTTTGCTCCAGCTCTGCCCTCCTGGCAGACCCTCCTGTCTCCCATTTGAGGTTGCTGAGGCCCTAATTTATTTCCACAGCCCACCAGGTTTGACACCAGGGGAAGTAGAGAAGCGCTCAGCATCCCTCCTCTGTTTCTATTTTGGTAAATCTTTCTCTTGCCCTGCTTTTCCACTAGGCTGTGAACTCATCTCCAAATCCATACAACCATCCCACCATTGTTCACAGCTGAATCTCCACGGGAAAGGCACACTGAGTCCCAAATTCACACCCCCCAGCACCTTGAAGGAGAGCAACTCCACGACTTCAGCTCGCACCCTCAGGCAGAGGGGCTCTGAAAATGCATGCAAACCCCACAACGCCTTTGTGGGCACAGAGATTACCAATTAATGCAGGTGTCCTTAAACCACGGAGGAGCAGGAACCCCTGGCGTCACAGGGAATTGCCTGAGGTGCACTCACTACACTGATACACGCACAGAGCTTATCCTGACTTTCCCTATGCCACACTTATTTTCTCAAGAAAAATGTTCGGCATCTCCTTATCCCCACTCATTTCCGATGTGGTTTCTACTTTCCCCAGGGTCACAGGCAGTGACAGGCATCCCCGAGGCTTAGCTGTGGTTGGAGCCATCTGCCAGTGCACGAAGGCTTGAAACAGTCTGCAGCAAGAAGGAGCCACTGAAGAGCACTGTGGTTTCCTTGGTAGGGGTGGCCAAGTGACAAAAAACCATTTGGTTTGCTCCCTCTTCCCAGAGATCTGGTCTCAAATAATGTGATGGCTCAGCTCCAACTACATCATCTCTCCCAGCAGCGTGGCTCATATTATCTTGGAGAAGGCAGAAGGCTGCAACTCCAAAAACATGTTTAATTACACTGCAGCGCATCCACTGCTTCACTCAGTCTCGTTTGCAGGGAAGGGGAAATATCAGAATGTTTCACCCAGAGACACCCACAGCAGAGTCCTGACAGTCTGCAGGTGCCCACTCTATCCCCTCAGCCACCTCCACCCTTCACTAACCAGACTGCCAATGAAATAAAACAGCCTTAACCCTACAAACAGCTCTGGATGACAAAGAGAGACCAGCTCTGTCGCCAGCTCTGCAGGGGAAGAGGAGAAAAACGTCACAGCGCAGGGACAGGCACACAAAGGCCACATTGTCCCACACCGCAATTAACTCCAGGGAAAAAAAAGGCCAAGGCTTTCTATTTGTGAAAGGGCAAGGCTTTTCTAGGATATATCCAGCACACAGTGGGTCCATGCCCTGCTTGTGCACCCAAAACCCCCCATGTGGGATACAAACCCCGCTGCTGTCTGCCCAGGGAGCTGCCATTTCAATATAAGCATGCCCAGCTTATGCTCACTGGTGTTTTTCTAACACGAGTTTTGCCGGGGAAACAAGATCCAAAGGCTTTCAAACCCTCTTTACAATTTGTCGGCACTTTCCTCAAGCTGGAAGGAATGAAGTTGTTGGGAATATCATGAAACAAGTGGCACATCACCTCTTTGAAACCCAAATAGCAAGAGACCACATTTAGCCTTCAAATATTAATCTGTACTTACCAACTAATCAGCACTGACAAAAATAACCCATCTAATTATCAGAACACTACCACCTAAATAATGAATTATATGCCTTATTAAAAAGTATAATAGATTAGAGGACGTGCAACAATTGCAATTAGTAAAACAAGAAACGCTGGGAAACAAAAAACCTCTACAAGTGTGATCTGAATTGTATAAATTAATGTTCCAAAATAGCAACAGATCTCCTCCAACACATCAAATGGCAGGAACTTTTGAAGTCTAAAGCAGTTCAATAAACACAATTCACCTGAAAATTGCTGAAACCTCATATTAAGACATTGCCTTTGCTGCTCAGTGTTGCTCTGTCCATGACACCTCCCAGCCTGGGGAGGCTCATTACTGAAATTGAGTCCTTACTGGGAGCCATCCCACTTCCATACATGTAATTGCTTCATTAAGAGGAGATGGGATGGGGGACATGGGATGGGGGACAGGGATGCTGTTGCAGAAAACAGCCAGGGGAACGAGGGATGCCTTCAAGCACTCACAGGAAGTGTTCTCAGTTTTCCTTTAGTATCTCTGGGTCCCTCTGTGCTGCACATTACCCAGACTCAGGCCCTGCCCTATATAACAGCATGTGGTGGACAGGAAGCTGAAGGGCACACACACCAAACCTGTCTCTCACTGCTCCTGACCCAGCTCTCCATCTTTGTGCTCTCCCACATGTACCCCCATGGACAATGTGGCATTTCCCCATCACATCACTACTCAAGCCTCTGCTTCTGGGTGAAACACACCCACATACCTCTGTTTAACCCTTTACTTATCGCCTCTGCCTTTATTACCAACACAACATGTGCATCTTGGGCTCTAAACTAGCAGAGGGCAGGTTTAGATTGGATATTAGGAAGAAATTCTTCCCTGTGAGGGTGGGCAGGCCCTGGCACAGGCTGCCCAGAGAAGCTGTGGCTGCCTCATCCCTCAAAGTGTCCAAGGCCAAGTCATACAGGACCTGGTCTAGTGGAAGGTGTCCCTGCCCACGGCAGGGGATGGAATAGGGCAGGCTTTAAGGTCCCTTCCAACCCAAACCTTTCTGGGATTCTATGTTCTTTGCAGAGATTTCACAACAGACACTCCTTCTCTGATCCGAACTGGACCTGGTCCTTCCAATCCATGATGCAAAACAGCAGAACACACTCCTCATTGTACCTCAACATATAGCACAAAAAGAAAATGTAGCACACACAGCCAAAAAAAACAAAAGAAGAAAATCTTAAGTGAAAGAAGAACCTGTCCATTACAAATTATTTCTAAAATAAATAAAAGAAATTCAAAATTCTCTTTGTCTCTGAGATGGTGTAATAGCACTTAAATAATATAACTGATCTTTAAAATAACATCCTCCTTCCGACCAAGAAGGATAATGAGCTGGTGAAATTCTTCTTTATTTTAAACCAGCCTTTTAATAATCTTAGTGCTGTTCATGTGGACTGGGGGTTATAACAAGGACAAAGTAACTCACTTCCTGTCCAAAATTAATTTTAGTTAGCTCAGCCCTGAATAATGTCACTCCTTGCAAACACGTCCCCAAATGCCTCCCTCCAATAAGGAGGGACCAAGTCAGATGAAGAAAAAGAGGTTTTGGTTAAACTGCCCCTTGTAGTGCTCAACATCACTGGGTTTGCTGCATTTTTCTCCTCACAGATAATCAATAGGTACCTTTACTAAAATAAAGCAGCTTTGGTTTAATGAATACACTAGTCCTAGCTTACTCCACCTTCAAAAATGAAGTTTTCCCCCCCCCAAAAAATGTGTTAATACTTCACACAACAATGTTTTTCATCTGAACTCACTTCCAAGGGAGAGTTTCAGCTGGAGACAATTAGAGAGGTCAGGAATACAACCCAAAAACCAGAGACGAGGGAGTGATGCACGGACAGGGGCCGAGAGCCCACTAATATACATTAATTTAACTTGGAGCACGTGGCCAGTGGGACACTTAAAATCTCACGTAGGAACACTTGTATGTGTAGAACACATTTCAAGATAAATGAGTCAGCCTTGAATTCAGGGATTTTGCATTATTCTAGAAAACAAACATTTTCAAACCAAAGTAAAAATTACAACCTCTTGCCTACTAGCAGCTGTGCCACCGAGTGTGTTAATGCATGGGAAGCAGAAAATGACTGGAAATGAAGTTAACTCCAAGCCAAGGTGAAGCCAAGTTGTTTATTTTCATTACCAAAACTCACAGAAAAGAAATGCAAAACATAAAACAGCCCAAAGCCATAGGTGAAATTCACATTCAGGCAGAGGATTTGTCGAGGGTAACTGTTTGTTTTTATCCCGGTGCACTTAAATCAGCTTGTGTTTATGTTAATACCATCAACAGAGCAGGGCCAAAATCAATGCCTGACAACCTGTAGGTTTGGGGTTTTTTTTAAATATGAATTTGTCCTCCATTCTAAATGACTGCCCTGACTGATGTTTGCAATACGAAGTTCATCATCAGTTGTGAATTTAATTAACATGTTGTTTCTCCCTTCAACCAGATCATTGATAGAGTTGATAAATCAAAAGTGCCACTGTACTCCATAAACACTGGGTTTGTAATATTCCCCAGAGGTCAGAGGACACAAACAGAGGGATGAAATTCATTGAGACATAAATACAGCACCCTCATCTGTGACAGCTGGATACAATCACACTCCGGTGATGTGAGCATTATGTAAGAGAATATTGTCTCCAGCCTTTTTCCCAGAAATGCCACAAGACCAATACAGAAAAACAAAAAAATGGGCTGACAATCCATTTCATACACCACCTCCTGTTCCCCCTTCATTTGTGCTGCCAGGCCAGTAATATTTACTTTTGTTTCAAAGCTCAGATAGAAAACAATGCCACTGGGACAGTATTTTTATTTATTTTAAATGGAGGATGGAGACTTAAAATGAGGAATGCTCTATTTGTCCTCCTTAAGACTGTTCAGAATCTTTTGCCCCTTCTTAGGAGAATTGGCTGGATGGAGCTTTGAGTAACCTGGTCTAGTGGAAGATGTTCCTGCCCATGGCAGAGGGTTGGAACTGGTTAGTCTTTAAAGTCCCTCCATCCCAGAGCAGCATGTGATTCTATGATTGAGCTGGTCCCTACATGCTTTCCCACTGTACAGCCCGTGGCATTAATAAAACCATTAATAAAAAGTAAGTATCAAGAGGTTGCAATGGAAACTGAAAACCAAAGCAATACATACAGCCAGCATCAACTTTGAACCCCTCTGTCCAAACCAGCCCCACGCAGAGAGAACTCGACCCTCAGTCTCCACCATAGCACAGCGACCTGACCACCCATCCTGTGGTTCATGAGATTCCTCAGCTACTCAGTACATAAGGTTTTGCACAGGAAGGAGCCATCAGAAAGGATCTTAAATAATAGTAAATAACAGCAACAACAACAGAACCCGAAACAATAAACCTTGTCCCTGTACAGTCATGTGTCTTGGCTTTTGTTGCTGCTTTTCTCTCAGGTTTTTGCTGAGCAGCCTGGCTGAGGAGAACATCCTGCTGTTGAGAGCACCAGCAGTGTGGCAGGTTCCCACGGTGAGTGATTTAAATGCTAATGAACGGGGCAAGGCTGGGTTCACTCATCTGACAGCATTCACCCCTTCTCACCTGGAGAACCTGCAAGATCAGGGTCCTGGATGTAGGTCAAAACCCCCAAAAACCAGAGAAGGTGTTAGTGGATGCTCTACGACACCGAGGCTTAACAGAGGAGATGCTCCCTGAGTGGGTTGCAGAGATGTGCTGGACAAGGAGCAGTGCTGGGAACACCCTTGAGGAACCAACCCTGCTTGCAGGCACCTCCAGAGGCGATTTGACTAAGCACGGCAGCCTCTACCAAACACAACCCTTGATTACACTGAAGTGGCGATGCAGCCAGCGGGGGAGATGAGTGTGATGGGTGGGATCATCTCCCCCACTGCCCTGGCTCATGCTGCAGTTGGTGGGGGGAGACCAGCACCTCCCGAGGACAGTGCATCTCTTCCTGGGACATCCAAAGTGTCTGGGGAGAAATGCCCTTCGCAGTTGCCGGTCCCTCCCCACGACCAGCCCGGACAAGCCCTGCACCTGCCGGAGGGCTCGGCTCCAGCGTGACGAGTCTTGCCATGGGAGCCCTGCCAAGGTTCAAGGGCTTCGCAATTAACTTTCACAACAAACTGAAGCCTCAAGAGATTTTAATCTCCAAATAAGTAGATGTGGGTCCATGCCAAGGCTTTTGTGCCCTGGTTTATCAGGGAGGCACTGATAAGGACCTCGCTGCTGTGTCTGAGCACAGCCACACAACGGGAGCTCTGCTTATTCGCCTTTGTTTCCACAGCAAGAGAACAGGCAAAGGCATAGGGTAGCTGTGCAGCAGGTTAGAAACGGGGAACATTTGCTTAGCAGTGCAACCTCATGGAAATAAGGTTGAAGCGAAATGCTGAAGAGCAAAGAAGAATTCCATCACAGGTACCATCCACTGCAAAAATCTGGTTGTGCTGTTCTCCATCATAAAAATTAATTAAAAAAAATATATATACATTCAAGACTTCATCAGAAAACAGCTGATATTCCCTGCAAGCCATCACTTATGAGAGGTAAAATAGCTAACAAAGCTAGTCCATGCTTGCCTGAATAAACAGGCAGGAAGGAAACTGCTGTGCTCACATCCCAGACCCGCAGGATCCTCATCAGGATTCTCCACTGGCAACGGCACTTGTCACACAGACAGACACCACACTTGTGCTTGCGGAGTTCAGTGCCTGAGCAGCACCTCATCATGAGAACACTTTCAATAACACCCAGAACAACTCGCCTGTGAGGAGCACCCCTTGCACACCCTCCCTCTGCTGTCAGGGAACGCCTGCAGCAGCATAGGAGCATACACACTGCCCTCTGCTTTACCCAGCAGTATTTTGGACAAAATTCACAATGAATTGGCTGTCTATTGCCCAGAACAATATTTTAGCATCCTCCTTCACTTCGAGCCTCAGCCACGGGTATCTGAGTACCCTCAACCTCCTCTTCCCACATTCGTCCTCTGAGACTGGAATAAAGGAATATCTTTGTGCTTTTGTCCTATACTTAGATTTCTGTACCAGTTTATTTTCCTTGCCATTTTTTACTTATTTTCGAGGATGAAATCTTTTGCATGATATTAATTACCAACTCAATCCTACTCTCCTAATGACATACACACACATTTACCATGAGATCAGAGCAGCTCTGCTAATCAGGGATAAACCCAATATACTATAGGGGGTTATACTTTTTCATTAGTCTTTCCTGTTGGTCTAATTAACGGTATTACCCCCTGAACTGTGTACACGCTTAAAGAAATTTAAGATATGCTGAAAAAAATCCACAATGGAATCAGAGTACGTTTAACAATTTCCTTCCAGCTATCTCCACTTGTAGACAACAATACCCAGCTCACTCTTCCTACTCAAGATAGTTGGTTTGATAAGTAGCTTTGACCATTGCATGAACAAAATTATCTTCAGAGTATCACTCGATTTTTCTGCTTCCCCTCTACTCAACAGATTGTCACAAGGATATTAAAACTCACTGCAAAATAAGCTTGTACTTATATCGGCAGAAATGACTGAAAGTGAACTAACGAATTCAAATTTTGTGAGCTACCTCACAAAAACTGCAGTTAAGCAAAATATCCCCCAATTTGGCTTCTTTATGTATAGTTACAGCTAAAAGGAACTGGAATAGATCACAGCAAGTCTTCAGGGCTCAGGCAATTTTTCTTCTTCAAGGGAATCCAAAAGTTCACCTGTTCCCAGCTCGGAATATACAGGAGGATCCCACACCAGCATTTTTGAAGGTATCTGGGCGACCTCAGGCACCCAGCCTGAGATAGTGCTGGGCATGGTTCCTGCAACAGGTATCTACCAATCCAACACCCAAAGCCCCGACATGTCCCCCCACCATGGGACAGCTCCCTGCAACCTCAGAGGTGCCAAAATACCTCTCCAGACCTTCCATCTTCATGGGCTTGGCCCACACTGTGGCAAAGAACCAGATGAGGTCACCCATGTTCTCACAGGTGGCTAACACCAAGTTCTCTTCCTAATCTTAACCCACCTCCTGGCATAAGGTTGGCACCAAGGGTGGAAATGACCCTTAGAAGTTAAGGGAACTTTGGCAGTGGCACCAAATCACACATGTCCAAGAACCAGGTACATCAGCAGATTGATGAAAGCCCTAAAAGAGGCACAGCCCTGCAAATTTACATCCCAAGGGTGTAAATTCTGCTTTTACTGCTCCCAAGACTACTCTAAAAAGGGTCTGTCACCATACTTGATTTTCTTCCTTCACAGTATTCCCATTCACTGGAAAATGCAGCTGTGCAAAGCCTGGTTTGACTGAACATTGTGATGAGGTCAAAGGCATCCATGCTGACATCATGGTATGGACAGGCTGTCACTGGTAGGACAGCCAGCTCTGCTTATCTGGTATTATCTGCATTGTGTAAAGCTGCCAACAAGTAGAGTTATCTGCATATGGGTTTTTAATCCTGCAGGGTGGTCATTACCACGGTATTGTCAGGATAATTAATAGGTAGCGGTCTCATGGCTTTTTTATGCGCGTTTCTTCAACAAAAATAAAACAAGTATGAAATAATCACACGCATATATCAGGATTTTTCCAGGAGTTACAGTCATTCTGGTCCAGGGCAGTCCAACCCTGGCAGCACAGGGAGCACTACAGCCCACAAAGCACAGCTCCATTTAAATGAAAGGTAAAAAAAAAAAGAAAAAGGAAAAAGGAAAAAATCTTTAAGGAACTTATAAGGTATTCAAACCTCTTTAGTAAAGTGCTTTCCATTAATCCTGCCAACATGCCTAAAGCTGAATCAAAGATGTTCAGTAAATGCACCTATCAGAGGAATTACGCCCAAAATCAGACTGGTCCCTAAAGAATGCACTCAGAAATGACAGCAATAAGCAGGGCATAGAAGATGTGTTAAACTACATCATTTACCAAAATACCCTGGAAATGATGCATGTCCAAGGAGGAAAGCGACTAAAAAGATTCTCTGCAAAGGTGGCAAAATGCAGAGTGCTTTAAGAAGCTTTGCTGCCCGAAAGGAACAATAAATGGTACTTGGTGCCGCATTTGGAGTGACCTCGGTAGCTGTCCAGAGCCACGCACTTGTCCTGGGAGCAGTGGCCACTGCAGACCTTTACACAGCTCCAGCAAAACTTGAGCAGCTTGTGAGCAACTTCTGGGAGCTCAAGGGAGTCCTGGGAGCTGGACCAAAGCCAGGCAATGACATGGGCATGAGAATATCAGCAAGCAGGGCAAGGTGGCAGCTCATAACCCCTGTTCCAGCATGCCCTCCTAACCCCATTCCTTCCCTTTGATCCCTGCTCGTTCAGCAGCTCCTAAACTGGGGCAGACAGCGCTGGGCAGCGAGCTGGGAACATCCCCAGGATGGTGACACTCACCTCCTCTCCATTCCCAGGCTCAGTCCTACCATTGCCTCGCGCAGCAGCTGCACAACTCACCAAGCCTTCCGAGTACAACAGCATTAACACACCAGGGCCTTTCAGGAATCCACTCTGAAACCAGCGCAACTGCCTAGGTACCTTTTCTTCTTTGTTTATGTTACAACATGCCACCCCAAAATAGAACTTTTTGATATTAAATACAGCTTTTTCACTAAGTAAGTGGCCTTTCTGTGGTTTCTCAGACCCATGCTGCTATGAGCTTTATACTGAGTTTTTTCCCCCACAGGAGCTGCACAGCTCCAGTCCCACACCCCCCCCTGCTTTTCATGGAAATTTAAGAAACCCATTAATCAGCCTTCTCACCCCAAGCTGTCAGTTTTGGACCTATCTCAACTGCAAAAGGAGAACATGCAGGAAACCCAAGCTCATTTGAACAAACCCTGTGTGGCTTTAAAATGAGCTCCCTTCTCAAGGATGACAACAACGATCTTTGCAGATTCAATTACATGATGCAAATGTGGTGGGGAGCACTGCCACGTCTCCACCTGAAGTAGTTCCCCCTCTCCTGCCTCAGCCATCTCTTTGGCAGGAAAAAAAAATAATGACAAATTTGGGCAAAGCCATTTAACAACTCCAGATATATTGTGGAGGATATAAAAGGTCAAGGAATTAACATTAAGAATCTCCAGGTGGATAAAACAACGGGGTTTGCCTGAGCAGATAATGCAATAACTGACAAACATAAAAGCAAATAATTGGATGCCTTTAAAGCTAGAACAAACAATGATGAACATACAGAGAGGAAATATTTTGCCATCACAGGATGAGGAATCTGTTTTCTGAACGTGCTGCTGATTACATGAAATCCCACAGATGTTGTTCAGCTTCAAGGAAGCATCCAAAGCCCAGTTAGTAAAGACTCAGGCAAAATTATACAGCAAGAAAAAGCAGGAATGGGTTGCAAAGCAATGAGGAGCAACACCCTGAGCCTTCAGCATCCCATGCGTGAGGACATATCCTGAAAAATGAGACTTCTGACTGACCAGTTCCCTGGGGTTTCGTGTGCAGGCGCAGCCACAGCCTGGCTCACGTGCTGGCTCACAGGTGCACCGGTTCTGTGAGCTGCTGTATCAGTACCAAAGCGCTTATCTCACACTTCCCTTTCAACAAGAAATTATGAGAATTGAATTCTAACGAGCTGGAGACTGAAGTTTTGCTAGGACTGAGCTTGGTGCCTGGTGTACATCAGCATACTGGGAGCACGGAGAGGAGTAGGGATCACTCAAGGAAAGATGTTTGCCCGCCAAGGCTGTAAAGCCTCTTCTGGCTTCTCAGAGAGTTGCGTATTCAGGATGCAGATTTTTCTGCATCACCTGACCCCAGTGATAGAGAACACTGAGTTCACTGATGGATCTGGAGTAACAAAGAATAAGTAGCAGGACAGATTGTTCTTTTGGACGATACCCCAGTCCCACCAGTGACTATCTGGGAGTGCCTGAATCCAACAGACAAAACCACAGAGTCTTCCCCTGAGTTTAAGATCGGGACCTCTTTCTAACTCACTCTCCCCACCTGCAAGTTTAACACTGTTTTCATGGTTATACTCCAAACTGGGGAGTCAAAAACCCTGGATTAAGTCCTCCTTCAACTTCAGAGTTTACTTGAGCTTATTCATCCTCAGGAGTTTCACTAGTACTTCCCTGGACAAGCCCTAAAGCAATGATAATCTAAGTATTATGCTAACAATGCCAGATGAGACTTTTGAATAGGAGAACTCCAGAAAAGATATTTAAATTAAAATCTTCAAAGACTAAGATGTAGCAGGGACCTGAAGCCTGTTCCTTGTGTCTAAAGCAACCATAGGAACATTGCTAAGAACAAACTGATTACCCAGCACATGCAATTGTTTCAAGAGAATGAAACCGGTTGCTCCTTACCATCTGAACTACCCAGGACAGAGGGAAATAAAGTAGGAAATTATTATAAAGGTTAACAGTACAACAAGACCTTGATCTTGTGATAAGCATGGTACAAAAATCCTCCCGATACCCAAGTGGGCAGCAGTATCCAAATTCCTCAGGCTTCAGCAGTATCAGCTCTGCAGCTCTGGAAGAACAAATAACAGGGCAGATTTCTGAAAGGATGAAAATGGTACATTTTCAACAGCCTGAGATGATTACTCACAAAATAGCAACAGCACAGAGGTAACTGATTGCCTGCCAGGCAAAAGTCAAAGTCTTTGCATTGTAGCTATGAAAGGGTACCGAGATCAAAGGGAAAAAGAGAAAACTATTTCAGGCTGCCATGAGCATAAAGGTCCTCCTGGCCCGTTGGCATCACCAGATACCAAGACACAAATGAAATCCTTCTTATGCTGCACGTGCCTGAGATCACTGTGCAGCAAGGAGAAACCCTTGACTGCAGGAGCAGAGCGCAGTTCCTTCCCCATTCCCAGTTGCATTTTGGAACCATCCACACAAACACCACAAGCCCCACCAACAGGAGCCAGGACACAGCGATCACCGTGTGCCACTGATGCTCTGAAATAGGAAGTGAGATAAGCCAAATGCTGAGCGAGGTGTTATTAATAACACTCAGCTATTGATTGCACATTACATCTTCAAGCACTTTACCAACGTTAATTAATTAAGGTGTTTTCTATTTAATGTGAGAAAGAGAGTACAGCAAAACCACACAGCTAAATGGACAGACCGCCTGACTGAGCACAGCAAGTCATCACCCAAACTTTGGATTTCCACAGAGATACTGCTTTTAACCGAAGTACTGATAATACAGATGTAGGTTGGGCAAAGATACGAAGCCAAAAGATCAGAGGTGCATCCAGCACAGAGAGGGGTCACAACTGACCACTGACCTGCCACAGCACTTGCTCTCATGGTTTGTTTGCATCTCCCTCTCATCACAAGCGTCCCACCCCACCTCTGCAGCCCGAGCGGGACCACTGGGCACATCTTTTGCTCACAATCAATTCAACCCATCCTAATTCAGACAAGAATTGCAACACGAGGGTGCTGACACACAGCCGCAGTGATGTTACTGAGTGCTGCCTGTAATTGCTGTGCTAAGAGCCGGGGACATGAAGTATTGATTTTCACCCTGATCTACATCCAAGTTTAGAGAGGCTGCAGCCAAAATAATTCTCCCAGCAAACTCGCCTTTTAGAAGAGGCTGTCAGGACTGAGAGGTTTGAATGATTAACACTCACACTAAGGACCGTAACGATGCACAAGTTCCATTCCTGCCCACCTACACACACCCACCATCCTGCTCTCACTCTTTGTTGAATTCTTCCAGTTTTGATGTAAATTACAGAAAAGGCCCTCAAAGTGTACCTTGCCATAGCAAAAATAGTGCATTGTAGAGGAGAAAAGTCTCAGTGTGCACAAAAGGGGCAGAGTTATTACCTCGAGCTGTCTCAAACTGCACCATAATTATACAAATAACACATTTGACAAACTCAGTGTTAATTATCAACTGAGCACAGCACAGAGACACGTTCACCTCCTTCCATGTGACTTGGGACTCACCTGGAGCACTCGCCTGCTGTGATCACTGAGCTTCTTCCCATAACACAGAAGAAATTCTTCCCTGTGAGGGTGGTGATGCCCTGACACACGCTGCCCAGAGAAGCTGTGGGTGCCCCATCCCTGGAAGTTCAAGGCCAGGTTGGATGGGACTTGGAGCAACCTGGTTTAGTGAAAGGTGTCCCTGTCCATGGCAGTGGGGTTGAAACAACATAAGCTTTAAAGTCTCTTCCAATTCAAAACATTCCACGATTCTATAAGCAAAGGGATCTGGCAATTCCATCATGCCCTTCTGCACCAGGACCAAAGCAGATGCATTGGCCACCCAAGCAAGCATCTCCACCATACCCCAGATTTGTACTTGTAGGTAAGCAGCTGCCACCTCATTCCCTATTCTGCTGCCTGCCTTTAATATATTTGCATAAATCAAACAGCTTGGCAGCCCTCCTACTTAGAAGACACACAACAGAAGAGCTATTCAGAGATTCTTGTTTTCACTCCATCCTTCAGAACATCGTCTCAAAATCCTTGAGGAAAAGCATACGGCTCACTATAGTTATCTCGGGCCTGTCTGTACAAACACAGAGTGATGTAGGAGAGCATTTATGGCACCATATAAACAATAGTACCAAACTTAGGGAGGAAACACAGAGCAGAGTGAATCTAATTGGTAGGTTTTGTGGAGATCAAGTACTCTCCCCCTTCTCCTCCCTAAGCACAATGAACACAACGCTCTTCAGATGTAATTTTACACTTGGCTTCTGTTACAACACCAGTGGTATATTGCTGGATATATGACAATTTTAATAATAGCCTCTTAAACTTGTGGGGAAGGATGAAAATGCATCTACAGGCACAAGACCATGGAGTCACACATTGCTGGGGAAGCTTCCTTTTCCTTAACTCCTAGACATCCACACTAGGCTAAATTTGCCAGCTTAAAGACTGGAAAGGTGGACCAAACCTCCAGCAGCCATTAGAAATGCCACTCTTGTGCCCAGCTGAAGAGGGGACCACCCTTCCTCACTTGTCACAGGGACCCCACAGCTCCAAAGCACATGTAATTATAGCTATTAAGCAGAAACACACATACTTTGGGGAACAGAGTGCATTTCTTTGGTACCTTTACAGTATATCTACTGTTTTCCAGCATGCTGAGAGTAAAGGAACTAAAAGAGGAGTTTTTCCATCACTAAACAGATTAGAAAACCTCTGAGGAACACAAAAACGAAGCCCTAACCCTTGAAGAACCTCACACACACCATTCCCTTGACGGGATACACTGCAGGAACAGAGGCACTGCCCCCCTGCAGAAACACACCCATCTTCCCTGAAGTGTCTGAAAAGAAATGAAACCATGCACTGGTTACACACATAGAAGTCAGTGTGGACTGAGCACCCAAAACATTTTACTTGCTTTCCTGGTTGGAAAGCTGCATTTCCACATTCATGCCCTGTAGAGCATGTCACCATCTGCATTCCTGATCCTCCTGCTCCACAGGGGAGGATGGCATCCTCCTTCTGCCCTTTCAGCAGATTTTTATGAAAGAAAGCTCCTTGGTAGCCCTGCTTTGGTGTGTGGCAGAGAGTAGTGGAGATTATACCAACAGCCACCTCTGCACAGCAGTTCAGAAAATACCTGCCCACACAGGTAACTTCACTCCCTGCATCCCCACAGCCACCAGGAAGCTCGGCTGGATCCAGCTCCTGCAGCACAGCAAACCCACCTGATACCAAAAGAACTGTGTTTAACAAGTGGAATTCACACCCCACACCCCCACTACCAAAACAGAGAAATACAACAAGGTGGATGGAATAAATTCACTAATTAATCCCTCTGAATCAGTTTACATTAACGCCACGAACAACCACCACATCAGTTCCAACCATGATGGGGGGATTGGAAGGAGATGTTCTTTAAAATCCCTTCCAACCCAAACCGTTCTGTGATTCTGTAACTCCATGATTGCATCCTGCAGGAAGCAGTGACACCCACCAAGAGCTACACTACCTTTAAAAAGCTGCACCAAAACGCCACTGTTGTATTAAATAAAACTGAACCATAGTACCAAGAGATACAGAAAATAAGTAACAAGTAAATTACCGCTACTGACGTTTTTATCACACAGGTGTAAATTCAGTTATCGGGAAAGGGGAGGGCTTGCATTATTTTTGCTCTGACACCAAAGGCTGCTGCGGGGGGGGGAGGAAATTGTCATGCAAGTCTACAATTATTTGGGAAATACAGAGAAACGTTCAAAGATGTATATATACAAAGTATCACTGATCACAACACACTTCGATAGTAGGGAACTGAATTTCAGCCCGGGGAGAGCAGGACCCCACCACGAGCACTGCAAGGACCGATGCAGTCGCTGCTCCTTAAGCTTCAAGAGAAGCCTCTTCCCGCAGCCCCTGCACCCCGTTTTCCACGCTTGGCCCCGAGGCTTGGAGACAACTTTTGAGGCATTTGGGGGGCAGAGAAGGGCACCGCAGAGGGGCTGTTCGAGCCGACACCGTGCCCGGGGTGCGGGGAGTGCGGGGCGGGCCCCGCGGCCCCCGGGACGGGACAGGCCGAGCCCGGCGCGCCCCCGGCGGGGCGGGAGCGGCGGTAACATGGCTGCTTCCCTTCCCAATTACGAAACCGGCTGTGCGAGCACGATCGCCGGGAGAGCCGGCGGGGGCAGGCGGGGCGGGGGCGGCGCGGGGACGGGAACAGAGGGGTGGTGATGGTGGCGGGGGACACCGAGGGGATGCGGGGGCAGCGAGGGCCGCGCTGGGAGGGGGGCCCGTCCTTGCGCCGGCGCTGCGGGAGCCGAACGAGGCGGGGAACGACGGACCTCCAAACTCACGGGGGGGACCCGACGGGACGCACCGGGAACCCCAAAGATAAACAATGAACACCGACACCGAGCGGAGGCGGCGGCCGGGAAGGACCCCCCGCCCCTCGCCCCCCGCCCGCCGCAGCACCCACCTTGAGNTGGGGGGCTCTGTGAGGGGCGCGGAGGGGAGAGGGAGCGGTGCGAGGGGGTGCGGAGGGGCCGAGGGTCTGTGCAAAGGGAAGGGAAGGGGGTGTCCGTGCAGGCGCGGTGTGCGAGGGGCAGCGGGGCGGGCCGTGCTAAGGGGGTGCAGGGCTGTGTGCGGGAGCGGGGGGACCCCCGACCTGCTGCCCCCCGCGGGACCCCCGGCCGGGCCGCGCTGGAGGGGATCGCGGCTGAGCCGGGGGCATCGGCCGAGGGGCGATGGGGGCAGTGGGCGATGGATGGGGCGATGGGGCGGGTCCCTCCCGCGCGGGGCGGGCGGACGGACGGACGGACAGACAGACGGACAGACCCCGCAGCCCCCGCTCTCCGCCCCTGCAGCCCCCGGGAAGTTCAGGGGTGCCGCGGGGATGCTGCAGTGCCTGCGCTGAGCTGAAAACGCCGCTCATGGGAAGCCGCTCTGCTCACCGCGCTCGGGTGCAGCCCGGAGCTCAGCCGGACCCAGGAGCTGCCTGCAGCAGGTGGAGATTGGGCTCCAAAAATCCCTCCGGAAGGGTTTTGGCGGTGGGGGGAGAGCCACCTGCACATTGTCACCGCTGCGGCAGCATTAATGCAAGAGCTCTCACACTGGCGGCTTGTGTGGCATGAGCCCAGGGTGAAAAATCGAGAATTATTGGCATCATCCATTCGCTGGCGACTGCTAGAGGGAGCGCGGATGTTTCCCTGTGCCTTATCCATCCCTCTGAGGGATCCACTTGCATGTTTGCCAGGGCTGCAGCAAGCCTGCAGAGCTGCCACCCTGCCCACAGCAGCCATGCCAATGCCTTCATCCCCACCAAAATGAGATCATAAAATCATGGAATTTGTTGCGTCAGAAGGGACCTTAAGGAATACTGTGTTCCAACCCCCTGCCATGGGCAGGAACACCTTCCACTAGACCGGGATGCTCTGGAAGCCGTGCTCTGCATGGCTTTACCTCCCAGATCCATTCCTGCATCCCAATCACAGTGGAATTCTTGGAGTGTCCTGTGCAGGGGCAGGAACTGAACTCGATGCTGATGGGTCCCTTCCAACCCAGCAAGCTCTATGATTCTGATTCAGTGACCTGCAGGCAGCAGTGCTGTGTGTCGTCACCCGAGCCACCTCTACCTGGAAAAGTTCATGAATGCTTTAGGAACTGGGCAGGAGCCCCCATGGCTGTGGGGTGGGAGCCTCACAGTGAGTGTGGGAAGCACAGCAGGCAGCTGGGACAGTGAGCAAGGGGTCTTGCCAAGGGGAAAGCCGGAGAAAATCACAACCCGTAAGGAAAGGGGGAGAAGCAGTCCTGCACAATTTGCTAAGCCCTCTGATAGTTGCCTAAGTTCAGGCTTTTGACTGAACAAGATGAGAATTTATGACAGTTTCCTTGAACGTCGGGGTGTCCTTCTGCAGCACGGCTTGCACTGCAGAACCCTGAGCCAAACTGCAGCAAAAAGGATAGAAAAGGGCTCCCCTTCTCAGAGAGCTGCAGGGATGACTCTGGGAGAGGCTTGACATGAGATAAAACAGGAGTATGTCATCATCCCACACGGTGGCAGTCCACAGGGAGTGCAGGGATGGGGCTCTGCATGAGCAGAGCATTTGGTATCCAGAGTCCCCAAGTAGCTTGTGGGAACAGAAACCAGGTACATCTGTCATGCCAGTCAACTGAAAAACAACACTAAGATCAACCAGAGTCCCCTAAAACCTCAGATCTGATCTGGATCGTGGGTACAACTGGCTTTCCAAGAGTCAGGAGTATCACGTCCTTATCAAGTGGCACCTAGACGTTACATCCACCTGGATCAATCCATCTGGATATTAGAAACCAACAGAAAATCTAGTATTTATTCAGAGAAATAGTAGAGTGGCTTTTCAAGGGACAATTTCTGACAGAGTTTACAGCAGTGTCTGCAGCCCAACAACTTGTGTTGGGCCAGGGCATTTGGTATATCAGTGGAAAGGGCTGTTTTCCTCAGTGAATTCCTGAAGGGCCAACAAACAACCTGAAAGGAGAATAAATGTAATTTTTGAAATTCTTTCTTCATCACCTCTGCAGCCATTCCCAAATGAGATGAAGTTCATTAAGTATATATAGAAACTGAATTCTAATCAATATAAATGCCCAGTTTTATATGTAATTTGCATCAGTATGTGCTGCAAACTGTGCTTGCAAATGAGAGAATTATGTATGTAACCAGATAGCCTGAGTGTGCAATCCCAGCACTGTATATGCAAAACTTACTCATTGCGCTTGAATAAAACTTAAGTTTCAGCAAAAAGAAACTCGGCTTTAAAGTACCAGCACATTATTTCTATCGTAAAAAAATCAGGTTAAAGCTGATTTGAACCTTCCAAGAACACATTTATCTGCTGAGACAAATTCTGAACTATATTTCTTATTCAATCTAACCTTAATAATAGACTAGCTGAGCTGCTGCTCTGCCAGAGCTACAACTTTTTTCATTTACTGATGAAGAGAATTTCTACATTAATGCCTGGCTATTTAAAAAATGTGTCCTAAAGTTGGCTGTGAACTCATGTGTGAATTAAAAACCTCACTTTAAAAACCTTCATTACTATTTTCAAGTCCTCCTGAATTCCCCTGAAGATATCCTGGAAAATTTTCCCCTTTTCCCATGCCGCCTCCCATCCTTACTAGGGAACTGCTGAGTCCATTAAAATTAATTCCAATCTCTCAGAGCAGAGTTTGATTTCTCCAAGCTTCCCTCTGGAAAGAGCACGGAGTGTCCCAGCAATCCAAAGCTATCAGCTGGCAGAAAATGAGCAGTGCAGGCACAAGGATGGAGCATTCCCAACCCAACTGAGTCATGTTCTCAGTCAGAAGGCCAAACCCTTGCTGGAATCCTCAAAATTGGGATGAAATGAAGCTTTAGGAAATGAATTGTGCCTTGTTTGCTTTGTCCCATTAGTTTTAACTTAAAAAAATAATGAAAAGCTAATTAAAGAGACCAAATTAGAAACATACAAGTTCCCAAAATTGCTTTGCTTTTGTTTGGCTTGGTTTGGCTTGGGGTTTTTTTGTTCCAACTTTTACCAGGAGCTTGACAGCTACTCAGGGAGTCTGGATCCCAAAGGGATGGGAGTCCCTGGCCATGCAGATGAGGCAAGGAGAGATTGGGAATATTTCCTAAGGACACATAGGAAACCTGAGTCAATGCCATCCAGCCACAAATCTCTGTTCAGCCTTAGCTCAGCATCTGTTCAGGTGGTGCAAGGGGAGCCTTGAAAACCTGTAAAAACCCCTCAGTTTTGGCCAACATGTTCTTGTAGTGACATCACATCTAAATAGGCCATTCCTCAACAATATGTAAATGGAATAAACAAGGATGGAGGAAGATTTCAGGGTACTACCCTTCATCTTTGCTCTTGTTTCAACCTAAGAAGTGCAGTAAAGGCAATATGAGAAGATTGAAGAGATGAAAAAGGGCTGAGAAGCACATGAGTACCATTCAGGCCTTGCAAACTCTTTAATTTGCTATTCAGATTACCACTTTTTATAGTTTAATATGTACAATATGCAAAGGAACGAGTTTAACTAAACGGGAAAAGCCTTCTGTGTTAAGGTTGAACACAATCTAATAGGGCCCTTTGACTTGATTCAATTAAATCCTTCTTTTTCCAATTAAATAATCAGCCAGAATTTAATAAAAATGAATTTCAATGTGTCATCCTGCAGAATGATGACCCCTGTGATGGGGACGGCTTATGTAAATTCTGCTGATCGCTTTTTATCTGCCTCTGCCTCTCCTCCACAAAAAAAAATTGCCTTCTGTCTGTATATTTACATGAATTTCTCATCTGCTCCATGTATCTCTGTTTGCAGGAACAATCCCAGCTGAATGGGCTGGGACTATCTGCTTCTTTCAGCCCATCCTTAAAAATGGCCCTTCTGTGATGGGAAGAAGATCTCCAAAGCGAGATTTTTGATGTGCCTCGGGTTTGTTACACCCTGGCACACTGTAGGGCAAAGAGAATTTGGCCCTTTCCAAATGTCATCAGAGGCATCTGTGTGGCCATTCAGCAGCAGGACAATCCAGTCCAAGACACCAGCAAACTGCAACAGCAGTCCCCAGGGAAAGGACAACAGGACCATGTTTCACAGTCTCTTCCAACGTGTCTCTGCTAAGTAATTCCCATCAAAGTTACAATACTTGTTAATATCTACAATTTTTTTCCCCTCTGCAAGGATCATACTATTATTTGTACATTTATAACTGCATTTCACCCACTTCTCACTTATAAATACATCAACTCTTTCCCTCCTCAGGAACATAGAGCAGCATCTTAATGCAAACCTTGCTGATGTGGTATTGCTGGGCTGTAATAACTTATTAGCTTAATAACTTACTAACTTATTAAAACAGAATTAGACAGAGCTAAGGATGGACAGGTTAAAAATCTGAGTGAATATTCTGTTTTTCTCCATGATGCTGCCATGATATATTTCCTCATCCCTGTTTCAGTGCAGGTGAAATGGTCCTGGCGACCTTCCTGCGCATCCCCCGGGAGCATGAAAACAAACCCATTAATGTTTATAAAGTGTCTCAGACTGGGGGAATTACATCACCACGGTGACATACAAGCTTAATGGATCAAAACAAACCTCAGCTCCAAAGCCCCCAGCTTAGACACATCTCAGTTACCCAGCACAGACCTCGAGGAATCCCACTGAGAAGGCATAATTGAGAGAAAAATGTGATCCCAAAGATTTTTCTCCAGTAAACTCATTTTACGTTAATAGGAAGCAGATTTCTAGACCCCTTTGCAAACAAATGACTTCCATAGCATATTTCACAGTTGAGAGCATCCATGACACCAGCTTTATACGCAGCACTATTAAACCCAACATTTGTTTAATGAATTACAGCAATCCATGAATCCGTGTATGTTCAGCTGTATTTAAATATTTATGGGGAAGACGTCAGCAGCCAGCTTTGCATGAGCAGGTATCAGTGGCAGTGCTGAGCTCCTGCTGCAATGTGCTCAAAACTTTGAATGCTTTTTGGGTTCTGCCCTCTTATTGAGGGCAGATTACCCATGAGTTTCAGGGTCTGTGTTAAACATAAAACTGGATTCAGTGTAAATTTGGGGTGTTTTCCACCCTCCGCTGCCCCTGATTATGAGCCATCATTTGAGAGCTAAAAAGTGTTGCACATCTCCCACCTGGCTGGGGTTGGTCACTGCAACTGAGAGGTCCCAGTCAAGCACATTTGATGTGCTGCAGCTGTTTCCAAGTGACTTCATCCTCACCTCACCAGTCAATATATAAACCCTGACAAAAATCTAACTCTGCTCCACCCTCCTGGTTCGACGTATCCCCCAATGCAAACTATGCCTGAAGTGCTCCTTTCAGGGTGCACAGAAGCAACAGTAATGATGTGCTGTGGTCATTTTGCTTTCCTGCATGGATACCTCTGACCTTGTGGTGGTCTCCAGCCCAGAAATCTCCACCCAGGAACTGCTTTCACAGAATCACAGAACGGTTTGGGTTGGAAGAGACCTTAAAGCTTATCTTGTTCCATCCCCTGCCAAGGGCGGCGACACTTTCCACTATCCCAAGTTGCTCCAAGCCCCGTCCAACCTAGCCTCGGACACTTCCAGGGATAGGGCAGCCACAGCTTCTCTGGGTAACCTGTGCCAGTGTCTCACCACTGTCACAGGGAAGAATTTCTTCTTCATATCCAGTCTAATCCTGCCCTCTGACAGTGCCTAGTGTCCAGTCTAACCCTGCCCTTGCCCTGTCACTCAGGTGAAGTTTGCATAAAATGCCATTTCCCTATCCTTTTTCCCCATCACAAATTAAGGGGGAAAGGTGCAGTTAGGTTTTTTCAGAACTGCCAAGGTGATTTGGGACATCAGGTCATGCTGACTTACTCCAAGACATCACCTGTCCTCTTAGGAAGGGCAGAATGGGAGGTCTGCAGAGACACTGGATTTGCAGACCCGACTTACCACCTGTTCAGACACTGTTATAAGGATCATGTGAAAACTTCAATGAATAGGGAGAACGTGAAGCATTCAGATAGCAGGATAATAAGTGCTGTGAAAAAAATCCTGTGATCAATCAGCAGACAAATATATACTTAAATTAGGTGTTAGTGGGACAGATGCAGGAAAAGTGATTATGGGTTGCCTCTGTGTTTCCTTCAGCAGCAATGCTGACACCCTGAGATGGGTCACCCTACCCTGTCATTAATAGAGCATCAGCATTCATCTGACAGCTTCTTTGTCCTGGAAAGTCAATTCCAAGGAATATTTGACATTAGCAAGAGGCACTGTGAAATTCAGATGCCTCTGCATTTTCATGACCCTCCAGATGCTTTATCCTGACAGATTACAGGCGAGTTCACTGTCCTAAACTGGGCAGGAGGCAGGAATAAATATTTGCACCCATCCCTTTCCACTGTGGCAGTATAACACCAACAAGAAGCTTCAGGATTGTTGGCAGAGGGATTTTAAGGTGGTGATAGGTATAAAACCCATCAAAGGCAATTAAAGTGAGCAGGACAACTGCCAAGCTCTCATGTTTGCTCACTGTCAGTGGGTTTTACGGATACAGAGATATCTATCTGGAAAGCTATTCAAGTGCATTTAACTTTTCCAGTACCCACATACTCAGCCTGTACAGGGACAATACGTTTATCCTCTGAAGTTCATTACTTCAGCCTGCAGTATTTGGCTCTGGGTGTATTGTTACCTTCCTCACAGCCTTTGCTACCCAAAGGGTCTGGACAAGCATGAGAAAGGGCTTGGACTGTTTCACTGATTCTTTTGCCTTCTGATGCCACCCCATTAAAAGTAAGGGTTCGTAATCTGTGCTAGACGGGCTCATCTCAAGATAAAGATCTGCCTCGTTTGCAGTTACATAATTAGCAATTACCCTAATTTCACTTACATTAAATTACATTTTCTTTAAATAAATGTTATCTTTTCTGACAAAAAAAAAAATAAAGCAGCCTGTGTCTACTTCAGACTATTTTATAAAAAGCAGCAGCAGCATTATCCTGCTCTTAGATGTAATGCCTAGACACTTTTAATGAAAATATTCATTATTGCTAATTTGCATCTCTTTCAATCCCAGGACAGAAATCAAATGAAGATGTCAAAACTGTGCTCCCTCTGCCTCAGGCAAAACGAAGCCTTGGTGACCCCCAAGTCCTTCCAAATGGGAGCTCAGCTTGTGTGAAGGGAAAGCATCCCTGGCATCCTCATAACTGAGGGCAATGGGAGACGAAAGATGAGCAAGGAAAATCAGAGAAAAATAATGGTGTCAGGATCCAGATCTGAGATCTGCAGCTGATAAACAGAGAGATCCCAGCCTTAGACTGCAAGCTGTGCTGAAATACACGTGTTAGTCAGGATGGTGGTAACTCACATGGGTTTAGCAGAGACATTTCCTGGAGATAAAGCACACTTTAAATGCACTCCTTACTTGCTGTTAACAAAACTTTCCATTAGGACAAGGAAATATATATTAGACCTCAAACACACGCTTCACTGAGCTTGGAGAGCAAAGATAAAATAATCTTTTTATAGCAAATGGGAATGAATACTTTAAAATAATACAAAAGTTGGTGAATATTCATTTGAACTCTTAAGCAAATTTGCCCTTGTCATATTTGCATCTCTCTTGTGTTCTCTCTCTGTGCAATGAAGTTTTATTAGCATGAGCATCCACAGAAAGTGAATATGAAGCCTGAATACCCATGGGAAATGAATTTCAAATTCACTTGCCATGTGCAGTCACCCAAGACACTTGATCATAATTGTTTATTGTACTTAAATATTTATATTGTTGAAGCACTTGTTAGATAAAAGGGCCATGATGCTCCTGTGTCGGGTGCTGTTCAAACACTGTCCAAGGCTACAGGAGTTACCTCCATCCCCAGCAAACACCCAGGTGTCACAAGTTCCACCAGGATCATGTAAGAGAGGTGAGATGGCAAGTGGCAAACTCCAAGGTCAAGATCAAGCACTGAGTGAAACATCAAAAAGTGTCTCAGTTTTTCTTGGAAAACTGAGGAAGTTGCAGTGGATCCACCCAATGGCACAACCTCAAGTGGATGTGTTCACACAGGGTATTTTGAAACAGATGCAGGGACCTAAAGTTCCCAAGAAACACGGAAGCCAAATGGGTGATGATGGAAAGAGGATGAAGGGCATAAGCTCAATACCTGCTGCAACTCCACACTCACTAGTATAAGAAAATACAAGCTCCAAACAGGCCAAAAACACCTTTTCCAGGCGAAAATTTAGCTGGCTGCAGAGGAAGCTAAAGGAGGCTTTTACAGCTTGAAGTGGTTTAGTGATTCAGTTTCTTTAAACTGAAGAATTAATGGCACTGAACTTCACAACAACAACAAAAAATTAAAGGCACCCCAAAGAATGTTCTCTTAATTGTAGCAGCCCGCTGCATTAAAGCTACTATAGGAAAATTCATTTACAATTCAGCTATTAAATTGCAAACCATTACCACTGCTTTTATGGCTTTATATCCCTCTCACAAATTTATTGTGTAATTACTCGGAGCAACAGGATTGCTTCTAGCAAGCAAAGCTGAAATAAGGCACCCATTCCAAAATCCTCACAGTTCTGCCTTTTCCAGATAAAATGTGCACAAAAGAGGAAAAATGTTTTGTGCAGTTTTCTGTCTGGGATTCTGGGGCATTTGAGGACGGAGCTGGAGTCTTGGCTGTTCTAAAGGTGGGATGGAAGTGCCCTCCCCCAGCAACTGCCACTTCTTACTGTAGGAAGTGGAATTGCTTTTGAGGTGTTGGGATTTGCTCCAATGGATCTCTGCAGCAGGAGAGATGGAGCTTGAGGACCTGGCATTTTCCCACCTGCTGGGGGGCTCAGCCAACCCCCAGCTAAGCCTCTGCTTGTGAAATAAACCATAATAAAATTGAATTTAAAAAAAAATGGCATTTTCTGCATCTGATTTTCCACCTCGGCAAAAGAAATACGTAAATAAATAGATAAACTCTTGGGCATCATAAAAAAAACCTGCATAAAGGGGCATTAAGCGAGAGAGGCATGTCCTGGGCAGAATGACTGGATTATTGTTGGAAGATGCAAATACATTCACATCATGTGCCTCTTTTTTCCTCCTTTTTCTTTTTGTACCACCCTCATCCAAAGGAGGAAATAGTGTTGATATCCAGCTCAGGAATCTCTTGAGCAGATTAAAGACCCAATTATGCTGGATTTGGGGAAGCCGACGACTGTCCAGCCTGAATCCCAGTGCTTTATAAACCCCAGGATCAAACATTCAGGAACCCCCCGCCCCTGCAGCCCCTGTATCGTGCTAGTCACCAGCAATGACCACCTAACTCTCGTTTTGGAAGTAATTTCTGTTTCCCATGAGGTTTTCTTCTATCCTGATCTGCCAGGGGATGATTCTCACCTCCTTCTCATGACCTGGGTTCCTTCCTGAGAGCTCAGGGCAGGCACACTCCCCCAGCACTGCAGTGCTTTGCTGAGCTGAGCCCCGGGGATTTAAGACAAACTATAAGAAAGGGGAGGCAAATTAACAAGACCCTTTTTATTTTTTTCTAATTATCATTATCCTTGATAATAACGATACTTAATTATTATTATACTTGCAGTTTTTACTTTTTTGTTTTGGAAAGGAGGCTTTCGGGGGTTCTAAAGGCTTGTAAATGTAAAGAGAAGGCAAAGCAGACTGAGCAGAATTCCCAAGCCACCCTAACGTGCTGCTGCTGCTGGGCAGAGGAGATGGACACAGTGTCCCTGCGGCCTCGTGCATCCCAATGGCACAGAGAACACATTTACTTATGCAGGAGGCATCTCCCCCAGCTGGCACTTGGCGGGGGGCTGGAACTAGATGATCTTTAAGATCTCTTCCCCCCAAAACCTTTCTGTGATCCCATGAATCGCTCCTTGGAAGGGCTGAATTGCCCAAGCCTCCCCCTCCCTCACTCCCGTTCCCAGCCTCAGAGATGCTCAGCTCCTGCTGCCAGTGTTAACAGGGTTTGACTTTGTGGCATTATTTAATATTTATTCCAAATGTCTGTTGGGGGTATAATGACACGATCACAGGGGCCAGACCCACCATGGTAACACAAGCACAGCACTCCCCTCTTCCCAGCAACGATGAATCCCTGAGAGGAAGGGGGGGAAGGAGCTGACAAGCCAGGATCATTTATTCTGCTGAACCCAATGCCTGCCAACTTGGCTCGGCTTGGCATGGGACAGACTTACAAGAACAGCCAGGCTGGCATTTGCAGGCAGGAGAAGGAGGAGTCTGAGTGAATCAGACACCCAAATCTGGTCGGATTCAGCAGGAACTGGCTATTCAGCTAGCCCAGGATTATTTTCCTTCTCAGGTTTGTCTGTTCCCTCAAATGTAACTAACGAGTGTGGGTGATCAGTGGAGGAGGGATTGAGTTAAAAAGGGGATTTGGGGTAAAGTTACTGAGTAACAAAACTATTAAGAAGGATACAGGGAGAGAAAAAAACCCAACATGTATATTTCCAACAAAACTTGATTTTGCCAGCAGCTGTTGGTCAAGGGAGAGACAAGACCTTCTCACACAGTGCCTGACCCCTTGCTCTGCTGTGACGAGTTCCCAGCTCCACTGTGGATTCATGAGGAATTCAGAAACTAATAATGGTCATAGAATTAGTAAGTTTGGAAAAGCTCACTAAGATATTTGAAACCAGCTGTTAACCCAGCACTGCCATGTTCACTCTAACACCTGTCCCCCCGTGCCACATCCACAGGTTTTTGAACATTCCCAGGGCTGGTGACTCCACCACTGCCCTGGGCAGCCTGTTCAAGTGCCTGACCACCTTTGCAGTGAAGAAATTTCCCCACCTCACCCAAGACAGCCAAAGGGAGAAGGGTGGCAGTGGCACGAGGACAGGGACTGGGTGGGTAACAGGCATTAATGATGAGAAATTGCATCTCTACTCCCTGCAAGCACCCAAAGTTTTGCCACAGAAAAGGTGCCAGCTGAGTGCATCCCTCGGGCTGGGCAGTGGCTCGTGGGTGAGAGCAGGGAGGGCTCTAGCCCCTGTCTGGGTGCTGAGCCCCCATCCCTGCACGGAGACACCTGGACCCCGCACGTGCTGTGGGAAGCCACATGTGCCACAGAGCCAGCAGTTGCTATGGAGACCCAGGATTTTCTTAAACCTGCTGCAAAAAGGAGACAGAAGGCCCAAGAAAGCAGAGGAGCGGCGTCTCCTTGGAGGGGGGCTCAGGGTGCATACAGATGCCTGTGATACCTGCTCTGGCTGTGCAAGTTGTTCCCTTCAGAGACACCCTTGTTTGCCCCACAGTGCTGATTTCTGCACCTTGCAAACATCATGTTCTGCCTCTGCTGGCTCATCTCTGCCAGTCTTGTCCAGCAATCACTTTTATGTTCACAGTCTCCAAGGGTTGTCAAAGGTACAGCTCCTCTGTCAACAGAGAAACTAATTTTTAGTTGCAGCCCTTCTGGCAGGGGATGAAGCTTCTTCCTACATCAGTGTATTTTTTAAATACATGGAGAAGTCACAAGACTGGCAGATGGAGGAGAAAAGCCCTCCAGTTATCCAGATTACAACAGCGATACCTGGCGGCGTGGAATGTGGAGCTGGAACTGGGTTAAATCAGCAGCCTGAAGCTCAAGCACTCTCTTCTACAAGTCCCTAAATTCAGCTTTGCCCTTTCATGTTTTTAAAGGCTGGTTTGGTCCTGCCCAGCCTCTAGAATTGGGATAAATCAGTGACCATCCGTTCTGAGGGGAGCTCTGTGGGACACAAATGTGAGGTGCTACTCCCGAGGGATTCACATGCATGGAAGCAGAACATTCCCAGGCAGCTTTAAATGAAGAGGCTGGCAAAATCCCCTGGGAATATTTAGTTAGGATAAGAAACATATAGAAACACAGCTTTTTGAAGGCATCGCTCAGTAACTTCAGTTTCCATAGTGACTAATGTTTGTGTTTATATTCAGTCCCTGTGTTTCCATCAGATTCTGCTTCATGGAACAGCTGTTCCAAGTCATTTCACCATGACAGATAATCCTGATAAGGAGCAGAGTTTCCATTCTACTCAAATACACATTCATTTAATAAAATCCAAAGAATTCAAACCCAGAGAAGATCCTGTGCTTCAAAAGACTGATTATCAATGCAGCCAACTGATGGGAAGAGAATGAAAGTGGCCACAGAATAGCTGGTGTCTAATGAGAGGGTGAGAAAGAACAGAAGACAAATATAACAATGATGAAACCACTTGTAACTTGATTTAATTTAGCCACAAGCTTTCCATCCCTTGGCTTTATGCACAAATGTGATGTCTAAAAATCTTGTTGAGGGAGATGTCAATACAGTGGCTCAAGGGGGGCTGTTGGACCCCCCACTCTTGTGCCACCCCTTTGGACAACCTCACCCCTATAAAAAGGTGCTGGGAGCATTCAGGGGAACCAAATGTAGATTAACCTGGGCTTTGTGATCCAATAAACCACTTTCCTCAAATATCCCACCACTTCAGCATTTATATAATCACCTAATTCCAATTTCCATTTCAATGTAAACACTGATTATTTTTTAATTCTTTTTCCTTGGATAGGATGGTTCATGTTCAGCTTCTTGGAACAATACTTGAGACTTATTTTAGCCTCTTTGTTATATCCAATAGAATATGAGATCTGTTTGGATCCAGGCTCGGAGCAAGGTTTGGATCAAGCCTCCACAGTGTCTCTTTGGGATCATCAGCCTTCCCTGTGCTGAGTTGGTACTAGTGATGGAAGTTTGGTGACACAGTCACTTCTGACCTCTTAAGCCTTTGTTCTTTCCCTGGAAAGATCAAAGTGCTGGGGATGTCCAGGTGAGGCCAGGAGGCTCCAGAAATGTTAGAGATGGCACCTCCTCTCAGCACCTGAGGAGGCACGAGCCAGTTGGCTGCCTCCCTTCTGTGCCCGGGTGGCACCACAGGCAGAGGTGGGGACAGTGGCACCCCAAAAAAATGAACTAAACCTGCTTTTAGCTGGGCAGCTGCAGGTGAGTTCCCTGCTTCTCTTGGCTTCATCTGTGCCACCCACTTCTGCCACAGTATATGATGAATGCAGCAAGGAGATTGGGACAGAGATTGGGAGCAGAGCATCAGGAATGATGAAAGGTCAGGAGGAATGAAGATGTGCTCCAGGAGAAATAACTCCAGTCCTTCCTGCCTCCAGGCTCCTTACCTTTGCCTCCCTCCAGACCTGTCCCCAGCACGAGGCTGCCCTGGGTCACGCTGTGCCCCTGCCCATGGGGAGCAGCAGGTGACAGGTCAGACCCAATGTCTTACTCTGCAGCCTTTATGTTTAAATATTCTCTTCTTTCAATCTTCTCTCTGCTTGCACAGGCCCTGGCTGAAACCCTGATGGGAACCAACAACTCCTGCTACACAAAGCACCAAACCAGCAGAGGATGGAGTCCTGCTCCCAGATTTGCTGCCATAAATAACTGGAGTGCACAGGCACTGGCAAGGACTGTGGAGTTGCTTATCATTTTAATCACTGTTAAATCACGTTGCAGAACTCCAAACCTACGGAAATTATTTTCATTGTTAACCTCCTTCTTCTTAATTTGCAAACTTCCTGCAAGGAATTGAAATTTCTGCTCTGCAAAGGCAGAAGCCTTATCTACCACTTTGTTTGGCCAAATTAAGAGAGATGGGACTCCACTCCAGATTTGCTAAATATTTTTCCCTGCCTTCCAAAACATTTATTACATTTCACATTGCACAAACTGCTTCAACCTCCCGCTGGCTGCACATTGATTTATTTTAATCAGACACAAGAATCATGTTAAAAAACTGTAATATGGCACAACAGGAAACCTGGATGCCTTTGGAAGAAAATTCCAGCTTTCCTCTTCCCTCTTTGTGGCTATCAATCAAACTTTAAAAATAAAGTCAGATATACAAAATTATTCTGCCATCAGGGCCTGAAAATATTTCAGTTAAGCAACTGTCAGGGCTGCCATGATGGATCTCCCTTTCCCAGGCTCTCTGTCTTCCCTTCTAAGAAAACACCACGTTGAACCTTGGCACACACCCCAAGGATGATGCTGGCACAGTTTGCTTAACCACAGCCTCCTGCTGTCCCTGGCAGCTGGGCAGCACAGGGAGCCAGAACATCCTCGGTCACATCCAGGCATGCAAACACCTCAAGGTCCCACACATTTTGGCTGAAGCCAGAGTTACCTTCTACACTTCCCAAAATTCAGGCCACGTGCCCTGACAGGTTTGTTGGAGCATCACTCCTCCCTGGGAGCATTAGGGATGCCAGGTCTGCTACTTGCTGAAGCCAGCAAAGCTCCTCTGGATTTACCAGAGGCAGCAAAGAGCAAGACGGGGGCAATGCCTGAATGCAACTACCAATGAGCACTGGGTTGCCTTTCACTCGTCCTCTGCAACCAGCCTAATACCCAGAAGGGCCCTCTGCTCTGCTCTGCTCCTGCCAGCCACGCAGTGTTTGCTCTCCTCCCTGCAGGAGTGCTGGCTGGACACTGCTGGAAAAATCCCAGAATCACACAATGCTTGGAAGAGCCCTTAAGGACCATCCTGTTCCACCCCCTGCCACGGGCAGGGACACCTTTCACCAGCCCAGTTGCTCCAAGCCCAGTCCAGCCTGGCCTTGGACACTTCCAGGGATGGGGCAGCCACAGCTTCTCTGCCCAACCTGTGCCAGCATCCCACCACTGTCACAGGAAGAATTTCTTCCCAATATCCCATCTAATTCTGCCCTCGGTCAGTGGGAAGCCATTCCCCCTTGTGCTGTCTCTTTATTTATTTGTTTCTTCCTCTTGGAACACCGCAAAATTTGAAAGCAAATCTAGCAAGGACGAGGCATGAACATGCAGAATCTGGTTATTATGGTCCTGTGCTTTACCACCAGAATCAACATATCCAGTTGGTATCTACAACACATGAGACTTCTCCTGCTTTGGGAAGCAGTAAGACTCAAGAGTTTGGCTTTGCAGACTATTGTTTTTTTAATCCTGGGGAAAGTGGGAACATATGTGAGGGGGGAAGGCTGGGACCAGCATTTGTAACGCTTCATTTACTAAAAAGACACATTGCACAGATCACCCATCTCACTGCATTCAGAGAAATTAGCATTTGGGTAAACCAGCCAGCCTGGACAGTGATCCATCACAGGGGTCTTCAATGCACTGCCAGGGTGAGGATCCTTCCCAAGAGATGTCCTCATCACCCCCTGGCCTGGGTAAAACATCACTTTGCTCTTCTTCCCCCATTCCAACATCAGATGGAGCAGAGCCAGTTACTCCCCCTGTGCATGAACCCCAGCAGAAAGCAGGAACGATGCTTGGAATTTAGTGTTATTTCAGAAATGACATCCAAGCCCTCTCTGTTAGTATTAAAATTTATGAAATAAGTGACATCAAAACAGGTAGAAAACTATGACAAGAGCAGGCTCAGGTTCTGTGTTTGAAAACTATTTAATTTATAGTCTCTCCATAAAGAATTATTAGGAAAGAAAAATACCCATTGCCTCCCAAATGTCACCATATCCACCCGACTTCCATGAATCTCTGAATGGATTTACCAGTGCCAGGGGCAATCTCATTTTCTAGAAAACCTGTTTTACTGCCTAATATTCCACCCAAGTCTCTGGTTGATCACTTAAATAGGCTTTTAGCAGGCAGGGCAGGCTGCACGTCTCATTTCCCTCAGCCACCCTGCAGCGGGCTCCGTGGGTGGGTGGGGAGAGGAGACGTCACAGGGAGCCAAGTGGGATTGTTTGCTGTCAAATTAAAAGTGTGATTAATTCCAAATCAGTGCTGTTTTCTGAGATATTTTTCAAGTTGTTGAATTTCAAAAATTGCAGTGTGCCTGAGAGTTGATGGAATGAGAAACACCCCACCCTTGGCCCAGAGGATGCTGAAGGGCCAAGGACTGAGATGCCCCCGACTGGAGCATCCCTGGCAGCCCCAGTGCAGTTCAGAGGCTGAAGACTCTGACAACCTTCTAATCCAAAGCTGTCCTGAGCATTTCCCTGTCTAATTAGTCCTTTGCAATGTTTACAGATGAGAGAGTGATAAAACCTCAGCTTTTCCCGTTCCCGCAGTCCTGCCTTACCTCCAGTAACTCCAGAGAAACTGAGTCCATTGATTTTCTGTAACACACCTCATGTGGATGTACAAGCACACAGGGGAAGAGGCTGATCCTTCCATATGTACACAGCACATCGATTCCTTTAGTTTAATTTGCCACCCTGTTAACCCACCCAGAACTGGGGCTGCTGTGCTGCAGGCACCAGTCCTGGTACAGAGCAGGGAGCACCCCTGGCATCAGGGAGGAAGTCGTGTAGTGATGAGATATTTGAATCACTCCTTCCTAAGCACCTCAATCTCTCCCAAATGACACAGAAGTCACATCACACAGCCTGATGAAGTTGTCAGGATTGAGGGGCTCCCGTTCCTCTGCCTGAGCTCAGCTGTAATTCCCAGCCAGCGCAGCAATAACTCAGACAGACACAGATTTCTGATCTCTCCATGAATATTCTAAATTCGAGCACGAACAGGATTGAGTGTGGATCTCACCCCTCGCAGAGCAGCTGCTGCCAAACACCAAAACCTCAGAGCAGGAGAAGGGATTCCCTCTGGGGGAAGATTAATCCTGCAGCTCTTCTCTACAGCAGAGCAGGATGGTTTGGTGCCTTCAGAGAAAGAGCTCATTGCTGCAGTATTTGGGATGGGAAATAAAGTCTTTGTGGAGAAGCTCTTTCTCCCCACTGCAGTCCTACATGTACTGGTTTGCACTGGGGAGCCCTGAACCTGCATCAGATGATGCTCTAAAATGCTGACGACCCAATGCAGTCCCCACAGGTTGTCTCGACATGGTTAGAGAGGTTTTTGAGACATCACCTAGGGGAGCTTGAGGCCATTTTATCCCATATTGCCTGGAAGATGCTACTTTCGGTCCTGCAGAGCAGAGGGAAGCACAGGATCCACGGAAAGGGGAATTGAGGCTTTTCATCTTCCATGCCTGTCTTCAACCCCCAGAAAACTTAATGAAATGTGTGATTTTCTATGTATTATCTGCACTACCACCAGAATCCCACTTCTGATTAAATCTACCTTGCTAATTCTCAGCAGATCTCTGAGGAATCAATACTCATTACCCAGAGAGCCACAGCCTCTCTAAAATTAGTCTTAAAGGAAGTGCAAGTTTCTTCCTGCACAGCCCAACTCAGTAGGTGTTACTGCTGTGAGGAACTTTACAAACCATTAACGGCTCCCAGGAGAGTACTAATCATTTTCTACATGTCTTTATCCACTTAATCCCATTACAAAGATCTGCAGCATGAAATCTGACCACTCCTAATCCCAGACTCAGATGGGAGCCTGGAGTAACAGGCAAGAGATAGCTGGGAGGAGAAAGGTGTGCTCTGCTCGCAATGCCTGGCCACCTGCTACCACCTTGTCAGACAGGACACAAATGAGGGAATAACCCCACGTATCTTCAGAAATACAGGAAGGAGCAGTTGTAAAGAAGTTACACAGAGACATGATATCCAAAAATTTTATACTCAAGGCCACCCCACTTCACCTATCGAACAGTAAACCTGGAACCACCTTCAGCTCATGGGGACAGAAGAGCTAATCCTCAACAGTCATGTCATCACATGTGATAGAATGTTTTGATGATTTGGGGGGAATTTCCAAGCCCCATCTGAGCCTGAGTGTGGAGGTGAGGGTAGAGTGGTCCTGCAGACATGGTGAGGATGGACAGACAGACAGACAGGCTGCTCACCTCATGACACCACCAGAGACCAAAGTGGAGAGTCCTGACTCCCAGGGCTCCTCTCTAACTCTCGGAATTGAGTTAAAAGGTGCTCTGCTAACAGCTTATTCAATGGAAATCTCATTATCCAGAGCTCTGCCAAGAATTTATTTGAATGAGAGCCTTCAAAGTGGCTTTGCAGTAGTTCATTGAAAGGGAATCTGTTATGGGGGCAGATACCATTTCATTCCGGTGAAAACCTAACAAAGATGGACTTGCCCAATAATAGGGTCAATCCTGCCATGATTAAATGAGACCTTCTCTAACAGGCTAAAGCTAAAAAATGCAGTAAAAGTTGTCTTATTCCAAGAGAAGCACTGGCCCACCAGGTACCTCATGAAAATACCCTTCATGTACCAACAATGCTGCTAAATAATAAATAAAAATCCCTAAATACATCTCTAGAGTCCAAAACAAAAGCTTGCAACCATTTTTTAGTGGCTGGAACTCCATAATTTTCATTGTATCCTTCTTACTCATGTCCTAAAGATGCCTCACAGGAGCTCCAAGGCTCCCAGGAGACTCCAACCACAACCTGAAACTACCCATTGAGGTCTACAAAGCTCTGGATGTATTTATCATGTCCCATGCTAAACCCCAAACCCTTGTAGCACACACTTCTGCCAAGGTCATTGTTCCCCTTTTCAGAGGTGATTTTGCCTTGCTAAGAGGAAAATGTTGCTACCCCTGATATTGAATTTCATCTTGTGCAGAGCAGAAATACAACGAGCCAAGGTCAACTGGAGTCACGATCCTGCACCCCCGAGGGCCTCAAACAGCTTCCACCTCCATCAGTCACAGGTTCTGTAACTGGAGCATCTCTTAGATCATTCAAACCACTCCTGAAAATAAACAGTGAATAGAAATGGATCCTGGAGAGACCCATCAAAACCCAGGCTGAGTATGAGTAATAACAACCTGCTTGTATTCCTGGTAATAACATCTCCTGTGAATAGAGTGATACCCAAACCTGCTCTCTTTCAAACAAAGAACAAATTATTTGAATTGCAGAAGCCCAAGTCTTACCAGCACTGCCAGAGATACTCTGGGAGGTCCCAGTAGATGCAGAGCATTCTGTGGCTGCACAGGGTATCAGGACTTTCCAACCCTGTCCATGCTCTGCCACTGAAGTGATGACACTGTATTTGATATAAAATGATGAAAGCATAAAAATCCACCATTTTAAGACTACTCAGCATCATAACAGAGCGATACAGGCAGAAAACACCTCATGCTGCAAGGAGGGCAATTAAAAATTCTCCTGACAGCTGCCTGTGAAGTGGCTCTCAGTGACTTCTGATGCTACTTGAAACAGATTAAGGAACACCGTGTGTCCTCTCTGCCAACACAACACCACATGTGCAGTGCACAGCACACAGCAAGGAGCTAAAAGGGCAGGGATTTCCCAAAAGCAGATTAGCTGCAGCAGCCTTCAGCATCTGGAAGAACTGCAGCTCTGGCCATGGCTTTTGATCCAGCCAGGATTATCCATGGCTGCTTCAGCAGTGGAAAGCCAGCCTGTGGTCCCAGTGGATGGCTCTCCATGTCTCTCCACTTCAAGGGAAAACCTGGCAAGTTTTTCTGCTTCTGTGGCTGATAGAACTTATTCACCCATATCCTCCCCTTGGATGGAATACCCAGGTGTGAATCAGTACCTTGGTTAACACAGGGGCACGTGCTCACAGCCCCCTGACCTGATCATTACCTCATGCAACACAAACCCAACACTGCCTGTGAGTCAAGGGGTGTGATTTGCTCCTGAAGGGCAAAATACAGGGGAAAAAAAAAGAAGCAGCTTTAAATTGAGGTTATTAGGAAGACCATAGAAGGACAGGAAACAGGGCAAAGTAAATAGTTAAGCCCTGGAGTTAAGTAGCAAAAAATAAATGTCTAATCGTGCAGGGTGTGAGAATCAGAGAATATGCTGAGTTGGAAGGGACCCATCAGGATCATCAAGTCCAACTCCTGGCCCTGCAACAGAATGGGAGGTTCAGAAATAATCAAGGCAGGAAGAAGGCCCTGACCCATCAGAAACAGAAGCAAACGGCATAAGGCAAAGGGAGAGTCTCTGCAGGGGCTACAGAGGAGCAGCATCAGACACAAACCAGAAACTGGACTAGGGCTGAAGACAAAATACCTTTTTTCCTTTTCGTTTTTTCTTTCCCCCCACTGTGAAATACTAAAAAAGATCATCGAAAGAGACTCAAGTAGCCTCTGGAGACACAGTGAGACTGGATTGCTGACAGAGCAAATAGATGTTGCTGAAATATTAAGAATGTGTTGCCTTGGTATTTGCTAAGAGAGATGGGCAAGAGAGAGGCTGCAACTGTGACCCTGCAGGCAGGAGAGGGAGGGAGGAAGGAATTCTACCACATGGAATAAAATGCAGAGTATAATTTAGCATACAAAACTCTCTTAATGAAACCACTGCACTTGCTGCAACAGACATAGCAGTGAGTTATCCTAAACAACAAATTATTATTAAATAAGAGTTGTTTATTGCAGAATTATCAAGGTAGTTAAACAGTCACATTCCTGGGGTGCAAATCCAGTGTGGAGCACCTCAGGGGGAGCAGAGGGGTGGTGGCAGGTCCCCAGTCCTGTGGCTGCCCCAAGCCTCATACAGCTGTCCAGAGCCACCAGGTTGTCCCACCACTCCCCAGCAAAGCAGCATTGAAAGAGGTTCCAAAAAAGACATCCAAAGTGGAGAGAGTTATCTGAAATAAGCAGAAATCTCTGCAGCTTTGGAGATTGCACCTGCCACTAGAAATAATTGGAGCTTTCATTTTCTCCCTATCTTTTTGATGTCTAACAGCTGTCTCTATAGGTGATGCTGCCAACATAAGCCTGAAATAGCTCAGGCTGCTGATGTGCCTCTCCTGCTTGGCCCAGCACTCCCCAGAGCACCAAAAATGCGACCGGCACCTTTTTTCCAAAAGGGTAAAAGATTCATTTCAAGGGCTGTGAGACCTCAAGAATATTGACACTGCTCAGAACAAATCCTGCCTGTGTTGACATACCAAGCATATTCACTTTATTTATGCTTATTCTTTTATAAAAATCAAAATGACTAGATTTTACCCAGACAGACTGAGGAAAGTGCTGGTGTAATAGGAAGAGCAGAAATGAGGGAATGGAAAGAGGATGGACAGGGACAGATAAAGGAAATGAAGACTAGGAATAAAAAGGAAAAGAAAAAGCCCTTGTGTAAAGCTCAGGAAATGAGTTGGCTTCTCAGAGATATTAGTACTAGAAAAGAGTGAGGACAGATATGAATGACTAAGAAAATCATGAAACCTATCAAGGTTTCTGACATTTGAGGCATCGTGAAACATGAAAAATAACAAAGGGAGTGTGGATCAAGCCAGAAAGGGCAGAGGAAACAGGCTGGAGTTCATGTGCAGGGTGTGATTTTCTCTTCTCTGGATAGAAAATATTCAAGTGGGCGAGCACCAGGCTGGACCTTCCCCTCTCCTGCCCAGGCACTGCTGTGGGAAGTGCACTCTGCATCACACGGGGCAAAGGAGCACACAAAACCTGGACCAATCTGAGTACAAGTGATTCCCACCCATCTGGAAGAAGGGCAGCACCCCCTGGATTCAGAAGGGCTGCACCCCATGGGTTCAGAGGGCAGGACAGGGCAAGGATGGCTGTGGCTTCCCAGAGGAGAGGTGGAGAACATCAGTGTGATGAGCTGAGCACCAAGGCAGGTGGCAGGAGCAGGGTGGCTGCTGGAGGGGCAGACATGGGGCAATCACACAGCTAATTCCCCACTAACAGAAAACACTGGGGTTTAGCAGTACAAGCTATTTGTAAATAACCCAGCAAATTCCATTCACCTGTTCAAAGGGATGGATGAAACCCCTGTTTGGGAACAAACACCAAAGACGCTGTCACTTTCACAGGTTTATCAGAGGGTCACAACTTTGGGCTTTATCTGCAGTAAAACTGTTTGTTCCAGAGATCCCAGAGCTTACCCAGTGGTCACACCAGTCTTACAGGCTGAACAGAAATAGCTGGATAAGCCACCACAGAAACACAACTAATTCTTGGTTTAGATGTATTATGGCTTAGGAGTATTCCTAAATCATACTCCTGATCCCTTGGGCATCCTCCCAACTCCCATTATCACCTTCTTATTCTAATAGGCACAATCTCAGTGCAGCAAATCCCCCATTTTCCACAGCTTTCAATCACAACCCAAGAGTAAAGATGAAAAATCTGCATTTCAAATTATTGTTTGTTGTTATGACAACATCACATGGATTTGGTCCTTGCTGCAGTCTCGGGCTTCAGAGCATTTCCAAAGCTTTTATGCAAAGAGTGTTTGTAACACACATATGCCATGAAACCAAAGGGGTCAGCCTCATGTGATGTAAAATATCAAGAGAAGCTTCCTGGAATATAATTCCAGAGAAAATGATCTCAGGAACTAAGCAGAAACCTTTCCTTCTCACAAATTTCCCCATAATATGTCAAACTACAGCCTGGTACAAAAAGATCCAATAAGGGTCTATCAAAGGTACAACAGACAGTGGTGGCCTCTCTCTCCATCAGAGGAAGAGTTTTGGTACACAGGATTATTCAGGAGCTGTATGAATCATCTTCTGCACCATAAAGAACAGGGATAGACATGAAAAATTAAAAATAGATGAACAACTGGAACCTTTGAAGCCAATAAACTGCACTGCAGGAAGGTACATGATAGCAGCATCACAGCTTTTAGGGCCCAAATTGAGCATTAGGGGTACCAGAGACAGAGAACAGGTCAGAGATTTCACCTGGTGATTTCTGAGACTCCAGATCAATATATTACTGAAACACCCTCCCCCACAGAGACACAGGAGGAACCCACTATCTCCTCCAGTGCTGGTGGAGCTCTCAGAGGTGCTAAGCCCTCTGGATTCATTCTTATGGGGGCTGATGTCCCTCAAATGCAACTTAAACTCAGGAGGTAAGGGAAAATGAGCCATATCTGAAAAGTGAAGCTGAAGGACAACAGTGCAGGTGAAAGGGTTAGTGAGAAGCAAAGGGGAAGCTCTGAACAGATGTGACAACAAGGGCTCTTCATAAGGAGGAGGAGGAGAGATCTGCATGTCCTGGGCTGGTGAGGAAGGCATTGACAAGGAAGAACCCTGGGCTGAGGAGGGACCAAGCTGCAGCAACATTCAGCATCAGCATCTCACTGAAGTAAAACCAACACTGAAGTCTGTAATGGTTTTAGTGCATTAAAGAAAAAATGTAGTTGAACTGAACTATTGCCATCTGCCTTCAGCTGAAAGCAGAGACACATGGAGGGCAGTTTATAAATAGATCAGGAGCCTTATTAAAGGTTAGTAAAATTGTTCTGACTCCTTCTCTCTCCTCCCATTGACATGAATAGCTGCCATTCATTCTGGGGAGAGAATTTTCCTTAGACTGAATAAAAAAAATGCCAGCTCACAATCCTCACTGTTCATCATGTGTTCCCTGCATTAGTGCAGTTATTCAGCCACAGATGTTTATTCCAGCTGAGCTCAGACTGGGACTTTACTCAGTCCATGAAGTGAATAAAAGTCACCCAAAGCACAGAGATGGGGTCATGCAGAGCAAAGCTCTCCCCTTGTGTTTTGTTCCATCCTCCCCTGCCCAACTGGGGCCTGTGGGGATCCCGTGAGCCGAAGTTTGCAGCGTCTGAAGAGCCTTGCGACAGTTTGTGAGGCCCCAAACTGGAGGAATAACCTGTTCACCACCAAAGTGCCACAAAGCCACCCAATTACACGAGGAATCACTCAGTGATTGCTGGAGCCTGCACTAAGTGGCAGCTCAGGCTCACACAGCATCCCCTCTCCACCCCAGTACAGCTGTGGTCCCATTAGCACAGTGCCCTGGCAAAGGCAAATATTTGTCATAGGGCCATCAATATGGGCACTTTCCAAGATTTGTTTAAAAATCCCTCGTGCTCAGCTCCTTAGAGACCAGGAGGCTGCTGAGTCCCTGTCTGGCACTAAGGGCACTGCTCTGGAGAGAAGCATTAGCTGGCTGTGGGCAGGAGGTTTAGTCCATCAAGTGCCTGCTCTGCTGCCTACTCCACATTATCACTCCATTGGATGCACAAAATGTCAAGCAACAGCAGCTTAATAAGATTTTACAAGCATCCATCTAATCTATTTCATACAGGGGTGCATGAAAAGCAGAGTAACTCCAATTTCACGCAGAGCTAAATGTATAGATATTTAGAATATATATATTTAGAAGAAAGCACTCACAATGATATTTCAATCAGTCTAGCAATAGGATTATCCTGGAAACAGCCACATGCTGGGCTTTCATTAGCATGTGGCATGAGAAAGATTTCATCTCCTTAATTTTTCAAGCTTCTATAATATTCATGATTGCTCATTAGTTCCACCGCCTCAAAGTGACCCCTCATGTTTTTTGTTCTTAAGCAAAAAGACAGAAAACAAAATGAGATGCAACCTGGCAAATACTAGCTAATGACATCTGGGGGAAAATAACTGGGAACAGAGATTCAAGGGGGAAGAGATGCCTTGAAGCCACAGTAAATGTGACTTAATTTAAATGGTGGACAATAAATAGGAGTTTGCAGCATGAGGTAGGTGCATAAGCTGCCTGGAGGTTTTCAAGCTGCATAAGAACAGATTCCTATTGCAGATCAGGGAGGGATGTCACCTGGGCTTGTATGACCCCCAAATCCTCTCACCTTCACCTCGTGGTGGATAACATCCCAGCTCTGCACACATGGAAAAGGAGCAGTGCTCTGCTCTGGTGGCCAGCTGGGATGGGATGGGATGGGATGGGATGGGATGTGCCTTGGGGACCACACTGAGCCCACTCCATGCCTGGATCCCACTCCCTGCTCCAAACCCCTCAGAGCCCTCTGTCCTGTTCCCCCTCCAACGGGAAAAGATGCCCAAGAAGAGATGTCTCTCACTCCCACCCCACTGTCCTGCCTGTCTTCCCAGTGAGTCCCAGCCCAATGTGGCCGCTCCACGACTGCAGTGAAAAATGCTTGCGCTCACTCAGATGTTTTGGATTTTTCTGTTTTAAGGCTTTTGCTCCAGGGACTGGTCCAGAGCTCACATAAACACTTCACCTGTGGAAGAACCATCACCCAACAGGGCTGGACCAGAAGAGCTCCCCCACCTTTGCTATGGACTCCATGACCACAGTCACTCTCTCACTTTGTCCCTGCTTTGATAAAACATCACTTACCTTTTATAAACCCTACAGTTTTATCACTCACCTGTGATAAAACTGGGAAGAGCTGGACAGCCTGTCTTTCCAAATCAGATGGAAACATCCAGAAACCCCTCCAGCACCTGCATCATTTGCTCTCCTGCAGTGTTATCAAACCAAACCCCTCTGGTTTTTGGCCAAGGGAACCCTGACAAGATGTCCACAATGCAAAGTTTTGGTGTCCTGAAATTTCTCTTCCCTTTTTCTTGCAGCTTCTGTGTTTTTCTGACTGCTACTCAACATTTCAGGGGACACAAGCTTTATTTTTAACTGAGTGACTCAGTTCTGACATGATCAATTGATGGTAAAAGCTGGGACTTTAAGGAAAAACATGCCAAATACCATGAGATTTCTGATAAAATCACAGACATCAGCGAGACTGGATGAAATACGACACTTCCCAGAGTTTGCCCCAGATACCAAATGCAAATCAAAGCTAAGTGGGCTCTGAAACTTGAAGTGGATGCAGCTCCTCACTGATTTCATCTGGAGCAGTCGGGTCTCAAAAACCTGATGCAAGATATTTAGTTCCTTCAGCAAAAACAAGGGCCTGAGCACCTCACATCAAACAAACCTTATGTGATGAATCCCCCAGCTCTCTCAGCATATGCCCAGCCAACAGAAGAGCAGCAAAGCAGGAAACCACTTGAAATTGTTTGTCTGAGAAAAAGTGGCTGAGCAAGGCAGGAGAGGGGCTGTGCCCCCCAGTGAGCTGCCTGCACTGGTCCCTGGGTGGGCAGAGGAGCCCCTCGAGCAGATGCTGCCTGAGCAGGTGCTCACAGTGAACACTTTCCATCACTCACACAGTTCTTTAGATGAATAACAACATGACAGAGGCACATGGCACCGAGAGAACGGCAATGCACCCATTAGACTTTATAATATTCATATTTATAACAGCAAACCATTCCTCGTAGCCATCAGGTGTCTTTGACACTGTTCAAAGAGATGATGGAGATAAAATAAAGCCAGCAGCTTCCTCTATTACCCAGAAAATAACCAGTGAGAAGTAATAATCTACTGCAAACCACAGCAGAACTGCAGCTTTCTGCTGCATGGACTCGGTCCTGAGGAAAAGGTCCCTCTCTTGCTTTATGTTCCTTTGGTACTTTAAAAAAATGAAGGTAGCAAAATCCATGGATAAATTAAACAAGGCAGCAGCTCTCCAAACACTGAATTGCACCAGCAGCCCTAATTAGATCTCACGGCCCAACTGTGAAAATTGGGGCCTTTAATTTGTGAGTTATGGTAACTTGCTGGTGTTTATTAACCTTGCACACTCAAATTCTAGGTTTCACAGCACTCTACATCATCATGCCATTCCTCCTGGAGAGCTTGGCTAAAGTGCTGACTTCAAAAAATTCCTGTTTCCTCAGGAAAGCCAAGGGCTTTCCCAGGAAGGACTCGACTACATCTTAAAAATCCACACATTTCCTAGTTGTGTATTTTTTCCTCTGAACTTGATAATTATCCAAGAGCTTCCCCTCCGTGAAGCGTGAAGGAATAGTGCAGTAATTGCCTTCAATGCTAAATCCTGGAGGAATTCAGGCTCGTACAGACAGACCTTCCTTCCTCTCCTTGGTGGCTGTTTCTGTGTGGTGCTTAAACTGCAGGAATGAACCAGCTCTGCTGCTCCACACTGTTGCTTGATTAACTCAGGAGCTCTTGGCCCCGGAAAATACCTGGTTTATTCTCTGCCCTGGATTTGCTGTATTTCAGTAGGAATACATGGCCATGGTCCTATTGTTCTGCTCAAAGCCAAACTGCTGCCACTTTCTTCCTTCCACCCCAAAGCAATAGCACACAGAGCCAAGCCATCCCCATCTCCCTGGTCCCACCACACAAAAGACCACAGAGGATACATCACCTTCTCTATGGCTTCCACAATGAACATGCAGAATTGTTCAGCTCTGAAAATTCTTTTTTTTTTCCCTTCAGTTTTAATGCTGCCTCATGGGCCCTTTGTTCCTTGTGAAACAACCTGCTGCCGAGTTTTACTTCTTTTTATCCTCTGCTTCTGTAATTAGCAAAACTTTGTGGCCAAAGCTCCTGTTTTATACAAAGCACCTCCATTTCCTCTCATTGGAAGCAGCAGCTTCCTAGCTGGAATGCAAGCACCTGCCTCTTGAAGCTCAGTAATCCCACTAATTGGCTCCTCCTCTCCATTTTGCCTCTAAATATGCATTTTGTAGGGTGAAAAGAAGTGCTGCCACCTGCTACTGCTTTTTTTTTTCATCACTCCTAGTGGATTATTTCTCCAGGGCAGAGACACTGTTCTCCCTCCAGGTTTATTCCCCACAAGTGTCCTGTCCTGGGTTTCCAGGCTTGCAGGAGGGACACGTGTGGCACCCAGAGCTGCTTCCTGAGCTGACCTGCAGCTGCTGACACGTTGGGGATCTGCAAAGCCTTTAATGATGCCCCTTCCTTTGTGGCAGTCGAGCGCTGCCTCTGAGCACACCATGTATTATTTCAGTAGCTGCCACGAGAGAGCCCTTGGAAATACAATTTAATTCATGAGCTCAAATAGGTGCATGCTATTTATATTATAACTTACAGCTTTCATAATGTTGGAGTAGCCCACAGAATTTGGGAGCTGCTCCTTCACTGGCTTTCCATGAATGTTTGTGGTCACCAGGAGTATTTGTGTTACTGAGGATGCAAACAAAACAAAAGCCATAAGCATATTCTTCAGAAATTTCAAATACCTCATGAAAGCTTTTAAATGAAAAGGTGTGGACTCATGAGATGTGTCCATGGGACAAGAAGAACAGGGAATAGAAAATAAACCTCGACCACAAAACATTTAGTTTTAAACAAGATTTCTAAAGGACTTGGTGGCTCTTCATCATCTAAGGTTACATATTATGTTATCCAAGTGAAATACACAGTTTTCAACCCAGTTTTTTAATAATAAATGCAAGCAGCAGACGAGCCATTGCTAATTCTGGCCCCAAAACACTAATTGATGTTGCCTGCAGGCACACAGGCCTCACTGCTTCAGGCAATCACTCTGGGTTGAATTTGGATATTCTCCCTTATTTCTAGACGGAACACAGAGAACATTTTAGCTATAGAAGTGAGTTTCAAGGCAAAACATGGAACTTGTTAAGAGTCATTAGCATAATTCTGAAGGATTCTTGGGTTTCTGCCTGTTCAGTCTTGCATGAATTGGGGCTCAGCCATCAGCAAAGTGCTGCCCAAGGTGTTCACCACCATCCTCCTCGGTGGGTCCTGCCAGGCTGGCGTGACCTGAGAAGGGCGAGGGACGAGGAACGTGGCAAGGGGAGATCACACCCCAAAGGCCAAGGAAACACCCTTTCCTAAACACAAAGGGACTGAGGCATGAGACAGAACGCTCAATTATGCATGAGAGAGACATTTCTCACAAGTGGCAGTGGCTCAGTCTCCTGAAACCTCCCCAAAAATGTGGTTTGGCACTCACAGGCCCAAATCACTTCTTGACTCCTGCATCTCTTTTCCAAATCTTTACTTCCCTCCCTGCCTCCAGGAGAACACCAAATGCCTTCCAATCCAGCACCTCTTGCTGCTAAAAGCCACCAGGAAGCCATCCCTTCATGAATACTTAAGAACATCACATCTGTGAATCTGCTGTAGATACAAACCTTACTTCTTTAAAGAAATCCATTTTAAAAATCATCAGCACTTACCAAAATCTGTTTCCCCTCTGGAACAGGCTCTGTAATAAACTCCAGCCACTAAAGACTCCACAGGCTAGTATGTCATCTCTTTTCCATGACCTTCATCCAACTCCAGCTCTCACACACCGAGCGGGAGTGAGTTATTTTGATTAACGATGATTGCCTCTTTGTCAGCTCAGTAAATCAACTAAAATAAGAAACTCATACCTTGAAAGATTTAGAGGAGTTGCTGCCAAGTATTTTTATAAGGTCTTTATTCACTCTTCCTTGTGGGCTCCACTCTCAAATGTGCCACAATAAACCCCTTTGGGCTCTCAACTCCCCTCCCTCCTTCTGCAAACATTGCATTTCTCCCTGTTTTCAGTGGAGCTGATACATCCACAGAGCTGCAGGGCTGGTTTATTTGCCTGTTAGTGCAGGGTCATCACTGATCCCATCCCCAGTGTAGGCACAGCAGGAGGAGCTGGGGTGGCAATAACTCTGGATTGGACAGGAAGGGCTCATTTAACAACTCTTTTAGGGTTGCCAGGCTGGGTCAGAGGACTTTAAAGTTGCCAGGGGAGGAGAACCTCAATCCATCCCAGTCTGACAGGCAAGGGGGAATGGCTTCAAAGTGAGAGGAGGTTTAGATTAAATACAAGGAAGAAATTTTTGACTGTGAGGGGGGCAGGCCCTGGCACAGCTTGCCCAGAGAAGCTGTGGCTGCCCCATCCCTGAAAGCATTCGGGGCCAGGTTGGAAGGGGCTTGGAGCAACCTGACGTGGTGGAAGGGCAGGGCCATTGGAACATGAGGGTCTTTAAGGTCTCTTCCCACCCCAGCCCCCTTGTCAGGGCTTCACCACTCTCACAGGGAAGAATTTTTTCCTCAAATCTGATATAAATGTTTCTCTTTTTCTAAACATCCCTTGCCAGCAGCTGAAGTTGGGGCACATCAGTCTTAAATCCTTTTTCCAACCTAAATGATTGCCCAGCTCTCTGTTGGACATGGCTGGCTCTGTGGCCTTGCAGCTTTCACATGCATTAAGGAGAAGATCTCCTGCCACCATCTCAGCAACAAGTCAAAACTGAGGCACCTTTGATGTCTCTGGTTCCACTCCCCAGGACTGCAGAGGCAGAGGACCAAGCCACCAGTTTATGCTGATAAAAGAGTGGAAAATCATCCTGTTGCTTCCTGGCCTCCTTGTATTTAAGCATGAGGATGGGGATCCCAGAGATCTGCCATGGAAAAAGGGAAGGCAAGGGGCAGAAGAGAAGAAGGGTCTCTTAGAGATGAGTCTGTGCCCACTGCACCCCATCAGCTCAACCACCAAAGGAACAAGAGGAGAAAGTATTCAGTGAAGCAAAACCACTGAGACCAGGATCTGCACCTTAAAAATGACTCAAACAGAGCCAAGCCTTCATTGCTATGGATTTCACGTGGTCATTCAACAGGCAGGCAGCAAAAAATGAAGGTCCTGTATTCTGAAAAAGCAATGTCAGACACAAATAACTGTTTTCATGTAAAATCTTAGTGGCTTGAGCCAATATAAGACAAGCATCAGCCACAGATGTTAGTAAAGGACATCTTAGTGTTGTGTTCTCTGTGCATTCTGCAGCCTAAGTACACTGTCTTCATTATTAGTAACTTACAAACTGAATAGTGACAGATTAAGACAGTTTTTATTATTTTACTGTAGGTCTTTTGCAATGTAAGTCAAAAGCAAGTGGATAAAAAGAAAAACAAAAATCCTGAGATGAGCAGAGATTGTTGTGAACACAAAAATGAAAGATAAAGTATTTCAGAAAAACAGACATTCCTCTCACTACCATTATGCCAAAAATAATGGAGACTGACATAATTTGGAAGGGAAAGGGAAACAATTGGGGAATACTGATTGGGGCACACATCATGCAGTGATTTTGAATTCCCCTGTGCCCAAAGACAGAGAGGAAAAACCTGCTGTATTCTCGCAGGCTCTGGGCAGAGAGGGAAGGCTGTGCTTGGCAGGGGAGCCAGAGCTCTCCTGGAGTCAGCTGGAGCCCATTTGCAAAGGGGGCAGCACTCCAGTTTTTGGGGGCAGCACTGTGCATTTGTAGTTTTTTCTTTCTTTTTTTTCCTTTAAGCTGAAAAATGAGGATCTTTTGACTTCTCCCAGGCTACTTACCCCGGCCTCACAACTCACCCACTTTACAAAAGCATTTCCTTCTACCTGTTAACCTGAATGCTGGAATATTATAAAATATATCAGAGTCCTAGAGTAAGTGCCTTTTTAAACCATTGCAGAAAAACAAATTTGGATGATGGGAAGGTAATTCAAACAGAAAATCTTACTTTTCTGGCTTTCACACAGCACAAATATTCTTTTTCCCTACAGCCGTTTCTATGGAGATTTCTCATGCATAAATAAGCATTAACCACTAATTCTCAGTGTGAAAAGTATCATTCTAAGAAGAAACAAGGAAGATGGCCAGTGGGCCTCAGTAAATCACAAGGTACTTGTATAAGTTTATCACTAATTTTTGGATATTAGTAAACAGCTGCAAGAAATCCTGCTGACTGCTTCCCATGATAGGCAGCCTCCCCCACCCCATCCTTGGCCAAACTCAGCTGGCCAGGAAGGGCAGCAGGAGCTACAGTGATGCTCAAACAAGGGACTGCATCAGCATGGAGCAGCTCAGCTCTCAGACTGCGTCATCCTTGGGGGTCCCTTCCTACTCAGAATATTCTGGGATATACAAACACTTCTCATTTGATTTTCCTTGATCACTTCATGGTCTTGCTTATAAAAGCACCTTTTGACAACTGGAAGATGTTGGACGTGCCCTCAAGCCAAGCGCGATCATTTCTCAGGTAGTTTGTGCAGATTCCATTTACACAGGATATTTAAATGTTTATTATATGGGGGGTAGGGAACTGAAAGGAATTAGGCTCCCAAAGCCCTCAGGCTGCTCTTCCCTCCGTGTGCCGGAGTGGAGCCGTCCAGCTCTTCTTCAACATCTCCCCCCTGTGGCACCAGTGATGTTCACAGCACTCGGTTCATCCCCAGCGAGCAGGGAGAGGCTGCCAGGGCTGCTCAGAGAGGGGAACACTTAGCTGTAAAGTCACCCTTTACTGGGCACCAACTTTCTCACGGTTTAAATTGACATGGTCCTTTCTCCTGGCTCCACCCCACGTGTCATTCCAAGGTGCTGTGCTTTTCCCTTCCATAGAAATATTGACATCTTTGAAAGAGCAGGTGATTTCTCTTTGTGAGCTCTTTATTTACTTGGATACGTACTCAGAACCTCCACATTTCGCAGTGTGAGTGCCATGTGCTTGAAATCGAATCTGAGCTGGGTGACTGAGCAGCAATACTGGATTTTCCATAAAAGCCAGGCCTGACACGCTGGAGTGGAGGTAAAGTACAAAGAGCAGGTCAAAAACTATCAGCATTTCAACAAAATAGTTAATTATTCATATATCAAATGAAAAAAATCATAGTTTCCTTATAATGAGAATTTTCCTGCAACAGTTTACTCACAAAAAGAGGGGCTCATTGCATTTATGTTAATATTAAAGTAGCATACTTCTGCTTTTAGCTTAATCTCTAAGCAGCCAAGTTACCAGAAGAAGGCAGGTTATCCAGCAATTATCACACAAACACGTCTGGGACTGAATTCTGATGCTGCACCATTAAAATCCATGGAGATTTTCCCAAGAGTCCCATGACAGGAATGCTAAGGATATAAAAACTGACATATGATTATGTGTTAATTGGTCCCAATCTCATTCGTGGTTCCAGTCCTACTCAAAGCCTTTTAATTCATGGAAGAGTTGGGCAGGAATGATAGCACCAATTATTGCTAAGAGGTACCAAGGTGCATTACTTGATATTTATTATTAACAGCATCTTTTAAAGCAATTTTCATCCTAAGGATCTGAAAGCCTTTACACATTAATGAATGAAGAGCCTCACACGACCACTGGGAGGTAGGCAAATATTATTCCCAACTCACAGATAAACGAGGAAGATGGCAATTAAATAACATCAATTTATGCCCTGGAAAAAAGACCCCTTTTCCCAGCAGGAAGAGCAGATCTCAAGTGGTGACAGGGTCTTGCAACCAGTCACTCCATCTCCTTGCTGGGAAAAATTTGAGTCCAGATTTGAGAAAGCTGTGTGCAAATGGAATGGGATGGGATGTATTTAACACGGATGCTTCCTTAGGAAGGGGCTTAGACCACAACCTAGAAGGAGTTAAAGTAAAAAGGACCACCACATCTGGACAAGATCTGTTGCCACGGTTAACTCGCCTGGCTGGCTGGAATATTTCTGCAGGAATAGCAGCCCAGCATTCTCTTTCAAAAACCAGCTCTTCCATTGGAATTTGCTTTCCAAAACATGACAGCTTTTGCTTACAAAATTGGCTCCCTGCCCAGCATCCAAGGCAGGAATCCGGAGAAACAGCTTCATTTTTATCAAGCAAGTGCTTAAAGCAACAGTTGATACACAGGAAAGAACACAAACTGGCCCTGTCTCGCAGAGCCATGAAATATTTATTGGTCTTTCTGAGACAAAAATCCCAATGTAAAGCTTGGGTGGCTCCCCCCTCCTGCTGGGGCAGCTCTGGTGACCCCCGAGCTCCGGGGCTGCAGGGACAGCTCGAGGCTCCCAGAGCAGCAGGATCAGCTTGTGCTGGAGCTCCCAGGGTGGGGACAGCAGCACAGCCCCCTCTGGGGCTTGGGCTGGTCCAGCTTCTTTGTTAACTGGAAATGGAGCAAGAGACTCTCCAGGCAGAGGAAAACACTGAGGGAATAAAACACATTTTCCTAAGTCTTCACATCTCGTGCTTTCCGAGTGAGGCTAACTGGGATTGTCTGGCTCATTTGTTGGCTGCACAATTGGGGTTTTCTTCTCTTTTTAACTGAAAAAGCTGCATTGCTGATAAAGTGCTGTGATAGCAGATACACTGTGGTCTCCCCTAATTGCTTCTTTTACATTTATGAAGATACTTATCGTTTCTGCCTCATGAACTCTAATTAAAGCTTGCAGTGTTTTTACACACACACCCTACTCAGGAATATACACCATGTCGGAAGTGAGACAAAATTGCCATCTCTCCTTTGGTGTTCAACAGGACACTGCAGATGACATGATCTGTCCTGGGCCATCTGCTCAGAGGGACAAGGGCATTTTGTGAAGGAATCAGAAAAACTGGAATTTTGCAATTGTCTGGGTATGAGCTCAGTTTGCAATATCCACTATCTGCAGAGATCTGCCTGCAGGGACCTCGGCTTCTTTATGAATTTTCTCTGTTAATCAGTCTTGGTTCCCCTCTGACTTAAAGAAAGGTGTCTGTCAGGTTTTCTCCCTTTTATATACACACACATTTCCCTCTCTGGGTTGCTGTTATACAACCCCCAACTTGGCCTCTCCACTGACCATCCTCTCTCCTCTCCTGCTGACCCTCCCCATCATAATGACAGCAGAAAAGTCAATACTAATTCATAAGCAATTAAACACCAAACCTGTTGAGAACCTCACTCCTACACCCTTTAAACACCAGGTTATGCTCTCCTTATACAAGTGATTTTTTTTTCCTTTGGTCTTTTACTCTTGCAGCGTTGCAAATATTGAAAGCATTTCTGAGCTTCCAGCAGCAATATCATCTAACTCAGCTGAGGTGAGGAGCACCCCCAGGTTGATGAATACCTGTGTCCTCACATTATCCTGCTTAGATAGCAACTGAAATCCAAGTAAATCTAAGCCAGGTGCCTCCAAAATCTGATCTTGCTCTGAAGTCATTGTCTGTGGTATGATCACATTTGAAAAGTCCAATCCAGACTCAAAGATGGTCTCAAAGTCTATTCATTCCTCCTGTAACAGCACCTGGTGATAATCACAACACTGCTGGGAGAGGAACTAAAGAGATGGGATTTGTCCCACAGAACTTCAAATCCACTTGAAGTCAGTTAAACACTTCATGGAAGGAAGTACATGGACTGAACTTCCTGAAAGCTTGGGTTTTGAGGGCAAGCTTCCAGCAAAATTGCATGTGTCCTTCATATAAGAGAGAATATTCTCTCTCTAAGGCTGTTGTTGATGCCTGGGTGCACCTTTTCTAGTCATCAGACAAATTCCTTGGGCAAACAGCAGGATTAGAGCTGATGCACATGGCTCAGCACTTGGGTGCTGTGTACACCTTCTGCTCCACGCCAGTCCAGTCTCTCACTACAGCAATTGAGAACAGAAAGTTGACCAAAACCAACCAAAAAGTCATTTAGGCAAAGCTGGGGGGCAGTTCAAAGTCTGTAGGTGTAATGGATTCATGTCACGAGTGTCTCAGAAGCAATAAATCCTGCTTAGGGAAATGTCTAGGGGAAAAAACACTGCCAGGCTATAAAATTCCACCTCTGAGGATTATAAAACAACGGGCACAGAGCAAACATCCTTTCTGAGCATAATAGGACTGTCAGGAATGATTGACAAGAGTGACAGTGTATCACAGGCTGCTGTGTCCCTGCAACAGCATCGTGCAGAGCGCTGTCTGGAGGAGAGGAATTGTTTAGTCACTCCTTTATTCACCATGTGGAGGATGGAAGACGGCATAGAGAATAAATGCATCTTTTCTTTCCATCTGCCTTTATGCATCTGCTTTATCTCAGCACACTTTTTAGTTCATCCAACCCCATCCTGCTCTGCCTCAGCTCCCTCCTGCCGTTCAGGTGGGATATGGAGATGATGGTTCACCAAGTGCTGCTCAGGGGAAGGTGGTGCCCAATGCCAGGAACCTGCTGCAAACCTGAGCAAGTATCAGAACTGAGCAGTCTGGCTGCAAAGCCCCAGCCCTCAGCTGGAGGGAGGGGGATGCTCCTTTCCACCAGCAATCCCTGCATCCCGTGTTTGCACAAGGAGGAATTGCTCTCCAGGGTGTGGGATGGATGGAGAGCGCCAGGATCGAGAGATCCTGCAGGCTGCAATGACTTCCATTAAATCTCTGTCCTCCCTGGGCAGAACTGAGCTGACAGCCTATTGCTGAGAGGCTGCACACACCTTAATACCTGTCCCTACGTGCAGTTTAATGCCACTGGCAGGGCTCAGAGAGCAGCAGCCCCTCGGCCAGTCCACACCACACCCCCAGCACCATTCATTCCCCCATTGCATCTGCTAGCAAGGGTGTTTCTCTGAGGAAGGAGGAGTGCAAAATATGCAAGAAAATGCCCACTTCTCCACAGAGAGAACTCACTGGTATAGAGGAGACAAGAAGGTATTTTTCCCCCCATTCAATAGCTCTTTCTCTACACTCTGTTCTACCCATGAGTGACCTCCAGCACAGCAAATCTGCCCTATAAAGCCACAGTCACTGCTACCACAGTTACTTGCACACCACGACCACAAACCTGAGACATGAAAATCAGTGAAAACTAGAGTAAACTGACAAAACAGATGAGGAAAAGAGGTTCTTCCAAGAAGCCAAGGGAGAAATAAATACAGTTAATTAATGGACTGGGCTGATGTTCAGGAACACAAAGTCCACATTGTGACTCTCAGAAAAGAGCTGTGAATCTCTGGACAACCTCCCCAGTGCCTTTGTGCTATGGGTCCTGCTCTCCACACAGATGAGCCTCCTTGTCATTTTGTCTTCCCACCTTGCTGAGAATTCAAGGACCTGCCCCTTCAAAGGCATATGCACATGGTCCCAGCAGTGCCCTCTCTAAAAACCCTCAGCATTTTTCAAAGTGGAAAACCGTGCTGATTGGTTTTGCAATTCATCTTAAGCCAAATAATGGACTCAAAATCAAAGTGAGATCCATGGTGGATCCAAAACCTTTGCTTCAACCACATCTCCTGGTGTGTGTCCAGGCAGAGTTCCAAAAATGTGCCCAATCTCTTTCCATGCCAGAAGGGCAGCAGGCACAAGGCATCATCCCCACACCATCGCTGCCTCTGCAAAGCAGGTTAACAGTGGCAGAGAAGGCAGACATCCCCAATAACTGTCCCCTCTAACCAGTCACTCCTGCTGGCTCAGCAGTCTAACAGATTTCTACCCAAAGGTTCAAGTTGGATGTTCTTTCCTCACCTTATCTTCCAGTTAAAACCAGGTCCATGCCAAGAGAGGGGAGTAAAAGGGCCACACTGGATTTCATCTTATCTTTGTACAGAGCCTCACACAATCAATACTGTTCAGAGCTGCAGGGCTCCACCCTTCCCTAAAACTGCTAGCTGGGAAGCAAAGAGAGCAGGGGAGGGAAGGGAAATCACTGCATTGGTGATGTTTCTTCCTCCTGTGTGATTAGAGCCACGGGGCATTGCACAGTCAGGGTTAGCACAGATTTATATGCACACACTGGCAGGGATATTTCTCTTGATGTTCCTGCCACTATCCTGTTTCTTTCACTCCTCAGAGGAGTTATTTTATTGGTTTTTTGGTGTTTTGTTTTTTTTTTTAACTGGATGTTATCACCTGTTTAGTTCCATCCTTTTCCTCACCACTACCACTTCCCACTTTGTCATTCTTCCAGCCTGAAAATCCCAGGCAAAAAACCATCCTGATCTTTCTGGGAAGGGTTCCAGATGCACCAGGAGGATGCAGGATCACTTGACATTTCCCCATTGTTATTAGAGGCTGATTAGGAAGTGCTATCACAGGCACCAATTAATATGCATTCAGGACAGCTGATAAGTAGGAAAGCAATTCTTAGGTGCTAAAAAAAGAATTCCTGCACAAGGGGATTATCAACAGGTACCATTTTGCCCCATATTTATTTTAATCTTCCTGCAAGCATCTGCCTTCTCTCATGCCTGACTATTCCAAATCCCTGGAAGTGTTCAAAGCCAGGTTGGACAGGGCTCAGAGCAACCTGGTCTAGTGGAAAGTGTCCCTGCCCGTGGCAGGGGATGCAATGAGATGAGCTTTAAGGTCTCTTCCAACTCAGAACATTCCATGATTATATGATTCTATTCCCATCTGCAGCACTCTCTGTGGGAGCAAATCCAAATGCACAATATAACCCTTCATGCTGTCGTCCATTGGTTTGGGGTAAATGGAGCATAATTGGCTAAAGATGTACCAAAATGAGACCAACACCACCAACACAGCAATGAAATTCCAAGCACAGCTGTAATGGTTTGCTCCCTGTGCACTCCACAGCCTGGACAGGCTCCCTGTTCAAAAATGCCCAGCATTAGAACACGTCTCACTAACAGCAGGGATGGATCCCTAGCCACTTCCCACATGCACCAAGATCCCTGTTAGCCACAGTAATTAGGACCAAAGGTTTTGAAAGTGAGAGAAGCAGGTAAGAGAAGATAACCACCAGAGTCCACGTGGGAGAATATGGGAATAGAACAGGAAATCCCCAATCCCAGAGAGTTCAGGACAGCCTCAGGCCTCCTTTGCCTGATTTTAGGACTTGCCAAAGAAGGTAGAGGAGACCACCCTGTCTCCAAAACAAGCCTCTGACACAAACTGCCATTCTTCATCCAGGCTTTGCAAATAAAGACCAAAAGGGAATGTGAAAAGATAAATATAATGAATATTTCAAAGGGTGTTTTTCACAGTCTGAAGGGAACACTGCAACGCAGCAAAGCTACAGAGAGAGACATTTTATGTCGAAGTAGCAAAGGCACAAAGAAACATCTGCACATCCCTTCATGACTTTTAACTGGCATTTTAGAGCTTAGCTAAACCAACAGCTTGGTTGTGTGACTGGCACTTCTAAAACTGGCACGCAGTACAGATGCTTAGTGGAAAAATGATTTTCTTTTGCTAGTGCTGATGCTGGATTCCCATCAATTGGGTTATTGCTGTGTTTTCATCAGTGGGTACATTGCTGCATTTTCTCCTGAAATTAAGAGCAATTTTCAGCCCCAAATCCAAGGCTCAGCCCCAGCACAAGCTGCACCCTCTGTGCACTGAGATGTCCTTCCCACAGCTGCAGATTTCAGAAGCCAAAGTCACTTTTAAAGAAGCATCAGGGACTAATGTTCTCCACTGCTAAAAACACACCTAAAGACAACCTACTCCTCTGTATCCGTGCAATGTGCCCTCCCCATATCCGAACAGATGGGAGTTTATTGATTCCCTACCTGTGCATCCATCAGGAGGTGCCTCATCAGCATCATGGAGCTTTTCAGAGAGTCCTTCTCACTGGGCAAAAAGGCATCTTCATCCTCATCTAGAGTTTGTGACTTGTTGACAATAAAATGGGAGATCTGGTCATTCAAGGAATGTAGCGATTCAACAGCTGTGGAGACAGAGAGGGAAAGCAAAACAAGAATGAAACCAGGCTGCAGGGAGCTGACATCATTTTCTCAGTGTGAGATGAAGCCATCTGCTTTTGGAAAGTGTAGCTGGAAACTGGTTCCCATCACCTCCCTGGGCTTCTCTGCTGAGAGAACCAGCAAAGGCATCACAGACTAGTGGTGAGGCTCTGAGAGACCTGTTTAGTGGAAAGTGTCCCTGCTCATGGCAGGGAGGGCTGGCATGAGATGGTCTTTAAGGTCCCATTCTAGGATTCTATGATGATGTTTCTAAGCTCAAGTAACAGGCCATGGCTAAAGTAAAAATAAGAAAATAATTCTTAAAAGTCAGTCTCCTGACTCAGCCCAGGGAGCTGCTCTTTCTGATGTGCAGGGACCCAGAACTTCAGACAACATGAAGGGCACAAGCTGGAAAAATGGGCTTTTTATTAGCTAGAGTAGGAGTGAGCAAGACCAGCAACTAAAATATTGCTCATTTTCTTCCTTCATGATTACTGGCATTTGAATCACTGTTAGATATTTTAAATTCTCCTTTATGTGGTCAAACCTGAGGTATTATATGTGGGATTCTGTTCCCAGTCATGCACATCAGATATCACCCCATCCATGGCTCACAGAAATTGCCCAGCAATATCACACACTTTACAAAGCTGCAATTTATGTGTGAACCAATGGCCAAATTTATTTCTGCCCAATGAAAAGCTTTGGATTTCTACAGATTTGAAAAATCTGCACTGCAATTTGCTTTTCAACCACCACAAGTTTGGAGGTTTCATTTTTACTGTCAGCTCATTAAACAAAGGAGGATCAAATAATTCTTGGTCATATTTTCTTTCTGCTGGTGGCTCAGGCAGTGGAACCCTTTGGTAATCTCGTGGCTCACACTAACACATCACTGTCACACACTGAACATCCTGGCTTGCTCAAGATGTTTATGAGTAAGGCAATGTGTTATTTAGGACTCTCTGACAAACTGATTTTAAGAACACAAGACAATTGCAATATACTCGACCTAGTTCTGTCTAAAGAAGATCTTACCACAAAATTTGAAGGAGTAAAGATTAGGCAGAAATGGCTCATTGAGGACCAAATCTTCCCCAGACAAAAAGGCCATTACAAATCATAGGTATGTCCCCAAAATGCAGGAGGGAAAGAGCAGAATCCTCCCTACTGAGACGGCTTATCTTTTATTTAAAATAATAAAATATCACTCACCCCAAAAAGAAGAATTCCAAATTAATACAAATTCCTCTGTTAGTGAGAAGCAGCCTTTGGAAGCAGTTTTGGAGACTGACACAGGACTTCCAGGAACCAGTCCTAGCCCAGGCTGCTCCAAGCCCTGTCCAAGCTGGCCTTGGACCCTGCCAGGGATGGGGCAGCCACAGCCCCCCTGGGCACCCTGTGCCCCCCCTGGGCACCCTGTGCCAGGGCCAAGCTCCAGCTGAAGCACTCCAGAAAGATTTTCCCCTGTTATTGCTCAGAGGAGACCTACAGCCTTTTCTTTCCTTTGTGGTCTTTAACTTGTTTCAAAGGAGGCATTCAATGAGCCCCCTAGCAGGAATAATTTACCAAACCATTAAGTGAAGGAAAAAATGTGTGGTGTCTGCATCGAGGGCTCAGTCACCTTTCAGAAAACACTAGGAGGAGTCCATTACAGTAATTACTAACGAGCTGGCCTCTCTGGGCTCTAAATGCTTTGTGTGTCAGTGGCAAGGCAAAGAGCTGCCTTCAGAGCCTCCCCAAATGCCAAAGAAAGCCATCAGACCAATAAATGGCACCAGAGTTCCAGAGGAAAACATGCTCAGCAATAAAGCTGGTGATTTTTCCAGCTTATTAGTTTCTCTTTACAAATCAAACCTTTTTAGAAATGAAAATGCCATCAAGAAGTGGAGATCCTTTTAATAATCAAAATGGGCAACTTTTTAAAAACCACTGAAAAGATTTGTCACATAAGAAAAATGTTTAGATTGTGAGACTTGCCCTGTGTCAAACCCAGAGCAGGCACTGCACAAATCAAGGAGGTCTCATCAAGCCTATAAAGGATTCAGTGCAGAGTTCCTTGGCTCTTCCAGACAAATCTCAGACCAATAGATGGTGGTGGCTCCAGGGAACTCCCCAAGAGAGGCCTCTGGTTTCATCCCTATAGATTTCTGCACCCCATGAAAAGGAAATGAGCCCAAAGCTGTTTCTGCAGCCCCACTGAGGCAGCATTCCCTCACCTGAACACTGCTCTCTGCTCTTCCATCCAGCATTCCCTCACCTGAACACTGAACACTGCTCCTCAATCCAGCATTCCCTCACCTGAACGCTGCTCTCTGCTCCTCAATCCAGCTTTGCCATGGCAACCACAAAACTGCATCTTACCAGTGTAAAGCAGATGGGTTATGCTTTTAAATTGTGCCTCTGTCTCCAACCAGGTGACAATACCTCCCTCTAAGCTACAAGACATGCAGTACAAGATGAGAAATATGCTCACTGCTGCAAAATGCCCCAGCAACGGTGAGTCCCAGACAGCAAATACAGAATTGTCTGCAGGCTCGTGCAAAAGGGGTTCATGACTTCAGAAACAGGGGCTAACATGGGTAGAAAAATCATGGAAATTGGCTTCCCACTTCATTTGGTAGAGGGCTGAGCCAGGCAAGCTGCTGGTGGAGCACACCCTGCTATGGACGAGCCAAAAGGCTGAAACACGAGCACTTCCATCAGGGAGGAACTCCCCAAACTGCAAAGGGACATTCGGAGCCAAGCCAGGGTTTCTTAGCAACCCCATCACATGCAGGGCCACTGAGTCCAAATTCCTCCCCCAGTAAATCCCGAGCTAGGAAAACCTTCAGACACTTATTGATACCTGGAGTTAAAACCTGTGTTTTGTTCAGCCTGATAAAAGGGGAAATCAAAGGTAGCCAGTGAAAAGCAGAGACTGGAAAGGGCAGCCTTTTGGGGAGGTTTCTGTGGATCTCCCAGGGGTGCTGGACCTGCAGCTGGCGTGTAATGAGGTTGTGGAGAGCTGCCATGGTGGGGTTACAACAGCTCAGCTGGAACCACTGCTCCTGCAATTCTGCAAGAGGATCAGTTTGGCCAAGAGGGCAACTGAGAAACAGCTCATAAAACACACAGAGAAAAAGCAACACCCAGAGAGGGAATCAGAGGGCGAGCAGTGATTCACGTGGCACGGCAGTTTGAGCTGCCCTTGCAAAGTGCCTCATGTTTGTGGGGCTCAGTTGGCTCATTCCACTGGTGCTACTCCTGATTTACTGGTGGCACAGCAGCTGAGCAACAGCAAGCCCAGGTGGGTGACCCAGAGGGTCCTTCCCTTCCCTTTTAGCCACCATTTGCAGTATTTCTATTGTGATTGTAGCTGACAGTAACTGTGACTTTCTCTCACCCCTAAGCAGCTCTTTATTTTCTCTGAGCCCATCTCTTGGACACATGCAACAGCTTGAACAGCTCAGCTTTGGGTTTAGAAAGCTGAATCTTAAATGCAGCTGAGCTCAGACTGAAAACACCATCATGAGAATCAAAGTGTGTATTTTAACCACATTTCAAAGACAATTTTAAGACACTCTCAAGGAGGTGGGAGACACTGTTTGAATCATCCCAGCATTGAAATGTGTGGAGCTGGCAATGCTGTGCTCACACAGAGAGTACAATCCCACACAGTGTATCTCTCTGCAGTGTTTTAAACATCACATCTCCACAGTCTAGTCAGAATACACCAAGTGTTCATGTTTCTCATTAAAAGGGCCCCTTTGCTGATGATCATTACGTTATCATTAGAGGTGATGAAGTCAACGCCAGAAAAAGGCAAGACAAGTACATTTGTAAGCTCTACCAGTGCACTGGAAAGTTCCCTCCCTTGCAAAGCTCAGTTAGGTTGCCCATTTGCAAAAATTTTTAGCCCTCAACCCTTGCTCTTTCTCCCCAATACAAATGGGAAACCTGTCCCAGTACTGAGACAAAGACACCTTATAAATTTATAGCTGCTGTGATTTCAATTAATTTCTCTGTATTAATACCTTTAGAACTAAATAGCTTACAATTACACTTCAAAATACGTCCAGTGGTATACTGACAAGAAAAAAGGATAGATTTAAAACTACAAAATAAGGCACAGCAGAGAAGTGGCTGTGGTCATGAAGTAATTTGCTGGCACAATCTCCTGCACCATCTGCCTAAAGCATATTTAGGTGCCAATTACGGTGCACGAGTCCACTGGATTCACCTAAATATCTTCTTCAGCTCAAATCAAATCCTTCCAATCCCTTTGTGATTTGCATGAGGCGTCAAAATGATAAACTCTTTAATAAAGCCAGCAGATAGCACAGAAAGAACAAGAAGGGAGAGATACAGGTTGCTTTAATGAAAAGAACATGAGGTTTATCATGTTTTTGCTATTAAACTCTGATGAGATTAGGCTAATGAAAAGCAAAAACAACTTCCCTCCCCTCAAGAATTGCTCCTTAGCCTTAGAAATGTTTGCAGGAAGAATATCACACCCCTCTACATGGGTTTTCCTCCTTGTGTGACATGCACAGCACTGCCACCCCCACCAAAAAATACCATTTAGATCTAAGACCTCCACGTTTAGGTGTAAGACCTCCATTTTTTTGCTTTTTCCATGGCCCCCTCATGTTACTCTTTCTAATGGCTTTTATTGATATGATTAAAATGAATAGAATTTAAATATAAGTAAACATAAAGAAGAACTGCACACATAAGGCTTTCTTTGCCACACCTTAAGCCCCCAAATCACTCGTGTCCTGGGAAGGCTTCATTAGTATTTCCACACCAAGATGAAAGAAGTGTGTGAGTTTTAAGTTTTCCCTGGAAAAGAAAACAATCTCAGGCTGTTAATATCATTATGTTCCTGTTCATTAGCATCTCTGGAACCTGACAAATATGTTTGTAATGACTTTTTCCCTCCCTTAATGCTTTTTAAAGTATTTATCCCTTTACTGCAGTACTAATAAGGTGTAAAAGTCCTGTCCTAGAACTCTCTACACAGCACCACAGCTCACACTGCTGCAGCTCTAATGGCAAAATTTGCTCACAAATGCAAATTAAACAAAGCATTTAGTGGTACTCAGAGTCAACATGTTCACACTTTAAAACCTTCCCCAACCTGGTCTGTCAGGATTTAATTTTCAGTTTGTTTTAAATAAAAAAGGAAGAGGAGAGTTTTAGTAGTGACTTAAGAACTTTGCTTGAACCCAGGTAGAATTTTTCACTGTCACAACTGAGCTGGTAAAGACTTTTGTATTTCTCTCTCTATACAGATAGGTATTTGTGTATATTTATATGTATGTAAATAAAACCAGCTGTACTGGCTGCAGAACTGCCTGCCATACGGAGCAGCATTCAAATTGAAACCATTCTACTTAATATTCTGCATTTGGTCGCAAAAGAATCAATTCTATAAACGTGCCTCGAAGGTATCCACCCAATACCATGGTTTCCTCGGTTGTTCTCTAGCAAATCAATGATCTTGGAAATGAAATAAATCTTTCTGTACATTTTGGGCAGTTCTATAATTTAGAGGCAGATTCCAGCAGGAAAGCCTTGTGTCAGTGCAGCAGTTTGGGGAAGATGGATGTTAGCACAGTGTCAGATCTAATCAGGGATGCCACGCTGCTGTTATTTGATTCTGCTTACCAAAATTATTTACCTCCAATTGGTACTTTTTTGCAAAAACATTGCGAGGTGGGAACATTTGTCAGCACTAGCAGTGTGGGAGAAGGGGATCACACACAACTTCTCCCCCTCCACACTGTTCAAGCAAGTGCTCATTTGAATTCTTTGTAAGTGCAGCCTTTGGAAGCACATTTAGAGTGTTTGGCTGAAGTGGGTTCTGCATAGTGATAAATGAATCATTACGAGGACAAATCACCCAAACTGGGTCACAATCAGCACACTCCTCAAACTGCACAAGTGGAGTGGGAAGGTGGGAGTGACTCCCCCAGCCACAACAGGGGAGACCCTGAGCAGGGCAAGGGAATACAAAGGGCAAGTGGGAAGCCATTCAGAATATCATTGGAAGAGTTCACCTCTCACAATGGTTTGAGGAAAACCAAGAAAAGCAAAGATTAGTGACCCCCACTGTGCAAAGTCTGGGTGTGCTGGGCATGAACTGGGCAGTGCCACTGGGCCCCAGGAGCCAGCTGGGGAATGCACCAGGAACCACCACACAGTTCCTTCCCTTTGGCACAAAGGTGCAGGCAGGCTGGAACAACAGTCATCACTGCAATAAAACCCAACACTCAGGACATCAGGACCTTCCCTGATCCCCTGCCCTGGGCACCTGTAAGGTACCCAGCACGTGGGAAACCAAAGGTAAGGATACAAAACACCACTGCAGATGCTCCTTATGCCAGGGGGTTTTTTTTTAAGTCTAAATTACCATGAGAAAAAGAAGAGAACATTCATATGAGGTAAAAAAAAAAAGACAAAACCCTTTATGAAACCTGCAGTACAGACCATCCTGTTGCTTCCCCAGAGTGCAGAGGGATCCCTGTGCACTGCTCCCACTTGCTCCTTCCCTATATCCTCATCTAACGGCACGTGCATTTAAGAGGAATAAAATGAAAGAGAGGGAATTTTGGTGCTGCTACTCTGCACATTCTTGTGTTTTGTGGGTTTTCTGTGCAAATTGTGAATCTGGTCCCGCATGTGTCTCTGACACCCATTTCCACTCACAAGGGTGTTTTCCTTGACTCTGCTGCCTGACTAGAGGGAATTCTTAGTTTCCAAGCACATCGTTTTGCTGGTGTTTTCCTTGCCAAACTTAGTGAGTTTGCTCTGAGCTTCACCTCAAGTCATGCTTTCTCTTAATTTTTCTCACAACCCTTTCTGCTAACAGAATTCTTCAGCCTCCTAATAAATCACATTTATTAAAAAGCAGTAAGAAAGAAACCCACTTTAAGTTCCTAAACACCTCCTTCTAACAGTGGGAGCAAGTAGACGCCCAGAACTTTGTTTCTTTTACTTTTCCAAACAACATACCAAAGGCCTGACACCTTTTTACAGCATCAGAGTGACCTGCCAGACTCCCCTGAAGGAGTGACTTCATCCCTAAGCAATGCTGGGGGCTGTGGATACAGCAGCATGAGGGTTCAGCAGTGCATTAAAATGCAATATTCCATGGGCTGTGATTTATGGGCTGTCACTTGGAGCAAAGCATCCTGCATCTTAATTGGCTGCCCCTTTCCAGCTACTTGGTTTGGTTGGGAGATGAGAAATTTTTCACCAACCATAAATTTTCATGGAAAGACAGATCTTTGAAAGGCAAAGGAGTTAAAAGATGTAAAAATAAAGCAGACAAAGCTTCCTCTTTAACAGTCCCTCTGTGCAACACATGAGAATGTATCACAGAAAATAATGATGCATTTTTCCCTGCCCAGTTTAAAAGTTTCTGGGATTTCCCGGGTGAGATCAGCTCTGTAAGTCCACAGGAAAAAAACCAAAACACACCTCTGCAGGAGCCCCAGGGAGCTCAGTGTCAGCAGATCTCCAAAAGCTTCACAGTCCCAGAGATTATCAGCTAATTACAAAAATCCATAATAGGCCCACTGAAAAATTAATAAAAGCTTCAACTTTTGCTCTGCCTCATGCCTGACAGGCAACATGTCACTTTCAGGGGATAAGATGCTGAAAAACTCTTAAATCAGACAGAAATACTGTGTGTGCTGGCAGTGTCATCCTTGAGGAAACTTTAATCTTCTTCAGCCACATGGATTTTCAGTTAAAAACTATAGATTCAAAATTACAAACACTGTCTAGATCAAAGAAATGCTTGTCCAACATGAGCAGAAAGGAGTTAATTGTGCAGATGATGGGCCCGTGAGTCAATTACAGGGCTGTTAATTAGAGATTTGTACTCAAAACCCATTTCTGACCCATCTTGTGGGATAAACTATGTAAATTGTGTTTTCCATGACCTTTCAACCCTCCTCCTTGCCAAGACATTTTGTCATCTTCAGAATTTTTCTATACCTACCCAGTTCCAGCCTTGGATCATTCATTCCCCTGATGTGGGACTGATCTCACCCCCCTGAGGCTCAGTGGGCTCAGCCAGGTTGGGTTTGGGGTAACCCAGCAGGAACTGGGGTTTGCTGTGCTCTGTTGAACCCCTCCCAGTGCCACCTGTCCCACCAGCACAGACCTGGATTCCTTTGCAGCCTCCTGAGCCCTGGCTGAGCTGGAGGTGTCTCTAAAGGCCTGTCCTTCAGCACATCGATTTCTCCAGAGCTCAATTTCCCTGCCTTGTCCAAAGACTCTGTGCAACCCAAACATTTCTTTTGTATCGATTTAGTCTCTCTGGTAGACTATTTGATTTTCTGTTTGGTTGCTTAATCCTTACAATATTGATATTTTTCAGGCTGGCAGGCAAATAAAACCTTTGGAGACATATGAAGTACATATTAAGAGTCTCATTGCCCAATAAATTAAGGGCACAAATTATATGCCCAAATCTGATAAGTACGCCATTAAAGATCACACATTTTGGCACCATGGTGCTTTACAAAAGAGACATATTCATTTATTCTTGCATGGAATTTAAAATTCCAATCAGCAGAACCACAGAGGGGGATTAAGTTACCTTGGACTCGAATTCAATTGTATTTTTAATTCTATTAAAACTCCAAGCTTGCACAATAAAACAATTGTGTGTATTTGATTAGGATCTTAATGACATGTTTGCCTATTACTACAGCTGTTTAGAACTTGAATCAGCTTTCTATCCCTTGGAAAATTCAAGGAAGAAAGATGGTATTTAGAGTATTGAACAGAAGTTTAAATACACAAGACATTAAAGGGAATAGAACAATCCTGACACAAAGGCAACATTTTCTCAGAGTCCTCCTGAAAAAACAGAATTAACTGGTACAAACCAAAACTGCACTTGACCTCTGAGATTTACAGTGGTCAGTTTGATTAGCCCATTAAAAATTAAATGTTAATATCAGTTTGAGAAAGCTTACACTTCTCTGTGTCTGGAAAAGACTGTGGAGAGGTGAGAGATGCAGTTTGTGACAATAATAGCTTTTGACCTGGCAGAGTGATCCTTAAGTAGGACTGGAAGGCTGCTCTTACTTACAGACTATTATTAGACTTGGGGGTATCTTGGGGCTGCTTCTCTGGCAGTCACTGACCCAACAGAATTGTTCTCTTCAGCACAGAGCAAAGTCAGTGCACATGGTACTTCCCTTGCAAGCTTAATTGAAAACAAGGGATAAATTAACCTGCTTCTTTCATTACTTTGTGCCCAACGTGGAGTTGGAGGTGGGTGGGGTGTCTGCATCCTGAGATAGCAGGGAGGAAACAATTAACATTAACAACTAACATGAGTTCTGGGATCCTGCAACCATGGCACGTGGCTTGATTAAGTCAGGATTCATACTGGCCAAAGACTAAAATGTGGCTGTAGAGGGTCTATTCTGTCTTCTATCCTTAAAACCCAAAACTCTGGGCAAATTTGAGAGCCTACAAAAGCTGAGGAAGTAATTCCATCACTATTCAAAGGCTTCTCTCCCCCAGGCCCTCAGATTTAGAGAAAGGCAGCACCGATGCAGGTAACGTGCAGCTCACGAACTGTTCCTTGGGGGTTTAAAGGTTCTCCTACAGCTACAGCTCATGTGCAGAAAATATTCAGCTTATGCATCATCAATTTGAGATGAAATATTGAGTGGTGATTACTGCAACTTAAGGTGTGGAGTGGTCAGATAAACATACTAAGCCCAGTCCCTAATTCTAGTAGATTTTCAGAAAATGTAGCCCAAAAGACATTTTACTTGCAGAAATGTTAGGGTCACAACAACTTCATCACCTCTGGCAGCTCCTGCTCTTCTCTGGCCTTCTCAGGTTAGCCCTAAATTGCTTTTTTTCCATTCTAGTTTTAGAGAGAGAGAAAGAAAATCTCAAAAAATGAACCTCAGGTTTTCGACACTTAGCAAAGGTTCAGGGTCACTCCTTGCTCTGTGCAGATACATCAGTCATCAAGCTTTAATAACTCAGATTCTGTGGTAGACAGTATTTAGTCAGATAAACCCAACAGACATAAATCCTCATCAACTGTCCCATTTTCTTTCTGTTACACAGTGTCTTGCCCAAAGTGTCAAAGGTTTTGTTCACTAACCAGCCTCAGCAGAGTAAATCACTTTCTCTATCCCACTGTCTCTGCTGGATCTCCAGACTCTTAACTTTTAATTGTTTCTTCTGTCCAATAAGTCATGAGAAATGTAAGGAAAGAGGCTCAGGAGCAGGTAATTCAGAGCCAGGATCAAGTCTTTAGTAGCTCAGCTCAAAAAAGAGCTTAAAAACAACAGATCCCCACCAGAGCCAGTTTATAACCAACACTGTGGTGTTTCAGAGTAAAGCAATGAACTGCCCCAAAAAAATCACCCCTCTCCCCCATCCAGACACCAGCAAGAGAAGACCCAAGGACAACCAGTACTCTGCAGGGCCCTGAGCTGGGCTCCCACTGCCGAGCTTGGCAGCACAGCGAGCTGCCCAAATGCTGCCCCTCGAGCTCCCCAAATGCTGCCCCTTGAGCTGCCCCACACCACAGCTCTGCCTCGCTCTGTGCCTCTGGCAGCTGCTGCCCAGCCCTGCCAGCACCCAGGGGCTTCTTCAAGGGCCTGCTGAAAAATCCCTGTACTGTCCTGGTGGAATTAAAGTTCCTCCAGAGCTTTCTGCAGCAAACAGCAGAGGGAACTGCCTTGGCACTGGAAAGTAGAGGTAGTTCCTGCAGAGCACGTGAGGGCTGATGAAGGATAATGTCCTGGGTTAACTTCTGGCACCTTGGGTGGGGTAGGACAAGGTTCTCTAAACAACTTTATTCTTGATAACAACCAACAGAGTCCTACAGAGAATGTGGAGCAGAAATGTGATTTAGCTCCTTCGGTTCCAAAGGAGCCTGGGAAGACGAGCAGCCCCTCCTGGTGAACACCCAGCTCTCACCACCTGCCTCTTACAAGAGTCAGGAGGAACACACAAGACACTGAATCCATTTTTTGCCTTTTTTTCCGAGTCTGACCTCCTGCTGCCCCAAGGCTGAAGGCACATGATGTGCACCCTGCCCTGCACGGTGCAGCTCCTGACCACGTGCACGTCGATGTCGCCACAGAGCACATGCAGAAATTATATCTGGGATATCAAAGACAGGTACCTCCCATCTATAATTTATGACGTGCCAACAAAAGCCTGTTGTTGGGCAAAAAACATTTGCAAGCATCTGGATGCTTAAACAAGCACCAGAGGAAGTTCATTAGTATAGAAATTGAAGTTAATTAACTAACTGATGGTCTCCTCTGTTGCATTTGCTTTAAAGCCATCCACATCCTTCCCTTGGTCTACTGACTGGCTTTATTCAGCTCCAGTTACTATATCAAAGTGATGTATTCTGCTTACAAATTCAAGGCAAAGCCCATTTATCTATTACAGAAGGAGAATGGATTTACATTTAAATGGGTGTTCTTCATGTATCTAATAACTCAGTTGAGTAATCAAAGAAGTACAATCTAAGCACGAGCTTCTCTGTGTTTGGCATTAATAAAGCCCCCAAGATTCCTCCACACATTCCTCCCAATTTATCTATTTCACCAGAATGGGAAAGCTGCTGTTCCCCAGCTGCAATCAGCCAGCAAGGTTAGCTGGGAATCAACAGGCTGCTTGCTTAGGCTTATGTTTCAGTAAAAAATCCCCACTCAACAGGAGAGCAAGTAATTACCATGGTGTATGGACCTTCATTTCTTTTAAAAAGTAAATAAAGAATGCTTCAAAGGTGTGAAGAGAAGTTTGGCAATGAACCTGTGGCCACTCACTGCACCAGGTATTTTGGGTTCACTGGACTCAAATGGCACAGATTGAGCTGGGCTGATCCAAGCAAAGCAGTTTGCAAAGTGAAACACACTTGAAATAGGAAAAGGCAGATAGGAAATAAAATTCAAAATTAAGATAATCACCTTTTTAATTCCTTTGCCTTGGGCTGCACTCAAATTATCTAAACACATGCAGGAAAATGTGTTCATGCATTAAAAACCAAATAACTATAGTTGGTCCAAAAACGTGAGTCCTCTTCCTTAAGAATGGCTTCAAAAGCATGAAATTTGCTATTAAATTTTGGGTTATAGTGATTTCAGTGGCAAAAACCTATCAAAATCCAAATCCCAGATAAGCAATAAGAAAGAAAATGTATGTGAATGGAGACAGAAAATTCCACGTGCCTCCCTCATTATCAGCTGCCTTTTCACTGCAGCAAAAAGTTGCAGAGGCTGAGGAGCTCTAAGCAAGCATTTCAATGAGCAGAGTTTGGAACTGTGCACGTTCCTGCTGCTGTTTGACTGCAGGGGCTGTGCAGCTTCCCACCATGCAGACAGCAGATGGGCTAAATAAGGCTAATAAAGAGACATTAATGTTTCTGTTGCCTTCCTTGTAAATAAGATTTCCCTGTGGGCTACTAATTTATCAGGCAGTTCCCCAGCTGATGACCACAGATCCCAGAGCTGTGTCTCAATGCTGAGGTGCTGAGGTCTGCTGCACACATTCACCACCCTGGGCTCTTTGTCTGTCCTTAGGATAATGGTGGGCACCACAGCAAGGATTCTGCTCCAAGAATCCCACATTTTAGGGGAAAGTCCACCAGTGCAAATCTAAACACTGAATTAGTTTGCTGCTGAGGTCTCAGAAAGTTTAGATTTAGAAACAACTCTTGAAAAAACAGTTCAAATTTCAGTAGTTTCCCAAGTCCCCAGTGCTGGCTGAACGTACAAGGAAGGCACAGAGCAATCCTGTGTCACTTCTTTGCTGCACCACTTGTGGGTTCTTCTCCACCTTCTACTGCCCTAATGCAAAGCAGAGATCCTGGGAGAATCCCAGACCTGCTCCTCGCTCAGCAGGAATAAGGAGAGGAGAGCACAGCAGTGGCAGCATTGGAGGAAATGCCTCCAACAAATGAAAACATGATGTGCTAAATAAAACCAGCTCCATTATCAGCTCTGCTTTCCACCTGCAATTACAGTACATTTGAGTTGAATATTTTTTCCTGGCAACTGAAAGAGTTTCATTACAGCTAAAATATCTGACAAGGAAGCTGACTGCAGGCTTGTGAAAAGCAATTATTTTGGACACTGATTACTTCCCATGCAGGCAGCAAGTGCTGTAACTGCAGAGAGCTGGGAAAGACCACGGGTCTGTGTGATGGACTACACTGTCTGGAGGAGTTAATTAATGTTGGGGGGTGAGTAGGAAGAGAGAAACTGCAAACACCCAGCTTAACATTCAAATTAATTGACATGAAATAGTATGTTTAATTTAAATGCAATTAATTTATTAGGAAAAAAGCCAGCCTAGAGACAGATAGCTGGTGCATCTGGTGCAAGAACCAGAGCAACATCAAGTTCCCATAGCAACATATTTAGTAAAAACAAGACAAACATGCTTAGGCTGTTGTAGGTTTGGTTTTAAACACCTGAGTGACAACTGCACCAACAGGACTCCAAATACTGAGATAAAATTGACAACCTAAAGAACAGCTACGAAGACTCATTTTCTTCATTCAGGCTGAGAGGGCACTGCAGTGAGATCTGAACTAAGTGTGGAAATGCTGATGTGGGGAGTTGCAGAAAGAACTCAGCACTGCTCTGGATCAGCCCTGGGGTCTCTGTCCTGAGCTCTGCACGGCTCAGCCACAGCAGACTTTGGCATCCTGTGCACAGAGGGAACTGCTCCAGGTGGTCCATGACATACCTGAGCCACTGCAGCCTGTTCTTCCTCCTGACAAGAGCCTGAAAACCAGTTCAAGTCAGAACCAGAATAAAAAAAATCCTTAAGTGGTCCATTCATGTTATACTTTCAATTGGTTTCAGACAAACAGAGATAAATTGATGCTCTGAACTTTCTTAGGCATGTGAGAAAGTCATTTCCTCCCCTTTTAAATGCCATTAAGTGGATGTGACATTCAGTCAAGATCTTATTGACAAGTGAATATTCCCCCCCAGTTCCCAACCTCAACCACTCAGCTGCTGGATCAGGGCTGGTGACAAAGGGAGCTGCTGAACCACTTCACGTGCACTGAACTACTGAATAAAACTGCTATTTCACTTTTCAAATTCCAGCTCTATCAGAAATCTGGTCCTGTCCTTCCTCTCCTTTAAAAAGCATCATCAGTTGCTTAAAATCAGGTTTTAAAAGATATTTTCATCCTTGCACTGCACTCACTCATTAATTATTTACCAACCCATTCAAAACACAGCAGCATTGATTGCAAACTTGTAATTAAGGCTGACTTGTATTTTGCACTTAAAGCAGATCTTCATATCATTTATGTCCCCCCATTTCATAATACACTGATCCTTTGAATATTTTAAGAATTTACCAGAATATTCAAGCATATACCACAAGCTCAGCTGGTTTGTTTCTTGGCTGCCTGATTTCAGCACTGGATCAACACAGACTCCAACATCACTGTTTTACTGAGCAAAACAGTGGATTTTAAGTTGTTTCCTCTAATGGCTGTGATTATCTGCTGTGCAGAGACTCCTCTACCCCATCGTTGGGTTCTCTAGAGATGATACCACAGAAAGATAAAAGGCCAGAGGGTAATTATACAGCTTTTCATTTCCACTGATCTCAAAGCAGTGGGTAGAACACATCACTGCCTCCTATACACACACACACCACTCAGCTCTGAAGATTTACCTGGTAAACAGAAAAGGAAGATGTTGGGATTTCTTTCAAGGATTAATATTAGAAGAACTCTTTTTATCTCCTGCCCTTGGTCAGGGCTTTCCCACTCTGGAAAAAGGAGGTGCCTCTTGCCCAGGCCGAGCTGTGATTTCCACACCACGGACCCAAACAAGCAATGCTGCAATTCCCAGGCCAGCTGTAGAGTGAAAAGGGGGGATGTTCCCAGGCACACCCACGGGGACATCCAGGCCACCCTTTCAGCACATCAACCCCATGGTATTATTGCCTGTCACACCATAATGGTCGTAATGTTTTCAGCCACAGGCACACAGATGTTATTCAGACTTCACACACCTGCTCCTCTGCAATCACTGCCTGAACAGCCCCTGAAATGAAGTGCTCTTAAGAGAAGGGAAGGAAAAAACCCAAAGGGAATACTGTACCTTCCCAAAGAAGCACCCCAAAAAATCTGGAAGGCAAACTGTGTGCCTTGGGGGGACACAACAGCATAAAGGCCCTCATCCAGCATCACCTCTCCCTGACCTGGGGAGATGGGAGTGCCACTATTGGAGTGCCTGTGGCACAGCAAGAGATTTCCAGAAGTGTCAGAGAGAGTTTAGAATTCCGAGCCCTTCTGAAAATAACACAGTAACCAGACATAACTCCCTGTTTTCAGAAAACTAAGAATCACCTTCAATTTTCCTCCCTCTGTTCTTTAAAACATGAGGTTTTGCAGTGTTGAGATCCCTCCAGGCTGCACACCATGTTCCCAAACGATGACACGAATGCTGCCTCCTGTAACAGCATCCCCACCTCCTGCCCCCCCTGGGCACTGACAGAGGAGTGAGACTCCTCCCAGCAGCCCATCAGAATTTCCAATGGGATGCAGTGCCAAAGCTCCTGCAGTTTTACTGGGAGGCACTCAAGCAGCTCTCACGTTGCTTTAGACATTTTTAGGGAGAAACACAGAGCGAAAAGTAATGAAATTAAATACTTTGCTGCAGCTCAGAGATGGATGCTTGAATGGGCTCCAAAATGTTAAACGCTTTGTCTTGTCTTAAAGTAGGAAAAAACGTTTTAAACTACACAGCTTGTATATTCCCTACCCAGACCACAGGGAAATGAGCTTATAGTGAAACAGCCTGCAAAAGTTACAAGACTCAGATGCCTGGGCAGGAACTTTTACAGGCACATCTCTTCCTGTGGCAGCCTCTGCATGGGATGTGCAAGCACAGCAAAGGATGAGCAGCATCTGCTGGGCGCCATGAGTTGGATAAAGCAGGGTGTGCTGTGGTTGAAGTCTCTCCACCCATGGGTGAGGAGTTTTCTCCCCTGGTCTTTAAATATTTATGGCTCAAGGAGCAGCTGTGCTGGAGCCCCCTTGTCTGCACGTTCTCACCTTGAAGTCCCTCTGGATTTCACCTCGTTTTTTATTCCTGCTTCAAAGAGGAGATGCCTCTCAAAATGCAAGTTGGTCTGTATTAAACTCCCTGAAGAGTGTGAAATATGTGTGGTGTAGCACTGCTGACCCTGTGCTGGACCTCAGGACCTGAAGCCCCTGATAATTCAATGAACTGCCAAATCTTTGGGGGAGCTGTAAACATGAATTTCCCCTACCCTGGGCAGCTGTGACTGAGATATTGTAACAGTGCAGGAAAGGGTGGAGATGCACATCCCAAAAGACAGCATTCAGATGGCTGCATGACAATACCATGTGGAAACCAAGTGCTTTTGTTGCCAGCACAGGTTCCATCTCCAAACCCTGCTCTATTCCCAAGCATCTTGGATTCGGAGCCTCGCTGCAAAGGCAGGAGTAGAAATCTCTCTGAGGAGCACAGTAAAGGCTGATTTTACATGTCATTCAACAAATACCATCTCTGCTGCCTGCCCTGGCCCCACTGCTGCTGTTCCCATGACAACAGAGGAGATGCTGCACTGACCCTGCTGCTCACTGCTCGTGCACAGCCTGAGCAGCAAAGGGCAACCCGAGCTGCTGAAACACTTCCAGCACCTTTAAAGACTCAATCTCAGTCTCAAAATACACCTGCAATAACACTGATCTTCAACCAATATCCATTTAAAGGGGTTTTAGATGAATGAAAACACAAGCTGATAAAAGACAAGCAAAAAATTTGGGTGCAAAGCTGAAGAAGTAAAAAATTGAGGCCGAAAAAAACTACACCTAAGAGGATCTCATTTTTTGCAGCCCTTAATTTCCCCTGAATCACAGTGAACTTACATATTTAATTCCACCAAAAAGTTTTACAATTCCCTACATAATTTTCTGTGTAAAATAATAGAGTAACAAAGTGAAGCTTCAAACATTGGACAGAAAGACATAAATCATGCCATGCAGGATGAGCTGTAGGGGTGAGACATCAGCAGTGAAACAATACAGGATGTTTCTAAAATAAAGACAAACAAAAGCAAATCTATTTATTAAATTAATAGGAGATTCAGCAAGGAGACAGCTAATACTTGCTTAGAGAAACTTTCTCTTCCATAAAGAATTGAGATTTTTTCCAAGGACTGACATACATGCCTCGACAAAAGGTCTGTCCAACTTGGTTTTATGCCTGCAGGCTGTGGAGTTAATTATGGCTAAGTTTACTTAATCTTTCAGCCATTTATCAACCACAGCAGCCCCAGAACAGAAGGCACTTTCCTTCCACCCCATGACCCTCCACCGACACACTCAGCTTTGCAGGGTGCTCTGCCTCCCCCTCCTGGCCTGTGCCCAGGAATGCTCTAAATGAGCTGCTTTTGGTGTAAAGGGAAGGGAGAGCAGCACGAGCCACGTTAGGATATCATATTAGATAGGGGGGAAATAGAAAAGAAAAAGCAAAACAGAAAAACAAACCAAACCAAACCAAACCCCAACACAAGAAAACCCCCCCTAACCCCAACCCTAACCCTAACCCTGTAACTCCATGGCCTTGCCAAAAGCCCCTTCCCAGCCTCCCTGCTGCAGCCCCAGCACCATCACTCAGCATTACTCAGGAGACTCCTGGCAAAGCTGAGCCTGAGCTGTGGGTTCTGCAGCCCCTGAAGGAGATTGGATCCTTGTTTTGGTGGCTGCAAAGTCAAGCTCATCCCAGGCACCTCTGTCAGAGAACCTGAGCAGCTCAAAGCAGGCACAGAGACTATTTTATCCAGGCAGAAGATGCTGCAGGGAGAACGAAGCCTCATTTTGCTCCACCTCCCAGCATCAGATGCCTTTTGTTTTGCCACACCTTGGCAGACACACTCCAAATTCCCTGGAATTTAACTCCTTTACCTTTTTTAACCATCTAATTGAGGGCAGCACTTCCAGCCTTCTCCCGTGCACACGGAACATAATGTTTCATAACTGCCGTGCTCAAGCAATTGGGTGAGCAGGAAGAAAAGAAGGGAATAGTGGAAACAGAAATAAATTTAATTACCTGGAACTTGCTGTCCACACAAGAGGCAGCACAGCCCAGCTGGCAGAGCAGCACCAAGGTGAATGAATGGTGTCATTAACCACAGTGTCAGCAGTTTGCGCCAAGGTCACCAGCTCTGGCTCTTGTGCTGGGAGCCCTTAAAAAGGTGCTTTTTGGATCAAACCCTACAGGATAATAACGCAAAAGTGCAATATTCCTCATTTGCAACACATCTGCCACAACCCTCAGGACACTGCAGTATCTTCTTTCTCTCCTGCAGAAAAAGCCCCATCCATTTCTCTCCCAACCTGTTTTCTCCTTACACAAAGGTTTGATGATGCTACATTTTCACTCCCAAAACCAAGGGAATAAAACACATTTTCCCGATTCAAACACAGTTTTCCCATGTTTCAGTTTCCTATATTGTTTCATTCCAAGCCCAGATAACATATGGGTATTTTGAGAGTACCCTATTTAGTTCTGTAGGAATGCTTAGTTTTGGATGGTTTTTATTTCATCATGACAACCATTGCATTAAACAGGATGATAAAGCACGAGGGCAATAACAGCTCAACCTCAATCACCTGATTTTCCAATTAAAATGGTGATGGCCTGGACATGTTCTAGTAAAATACTTTCATTATTTCGTATCAGAATTTAGGAAAGATATCCATTTACACAACTCTCGAAAATCCCCACCTACCATGAAAGAGGAGAAAGCCAGAGCAGAGGCAAATGTTCATGGCTTTCATCCCCTTGTCCTCTCTATTAATGCAGGGCCATTAAAACTGCCTCCAAGACCTCCAAAGAAAGAAAGAATACTGACTGATTCCTGGTTGTAGCTGCAAACCTAATCATACACATGTTATCAGTTTATGCTCTTGGTGCCATAAAAACATGAGGGTTGCAATTGCAAGGAATTCCTACATCCATATACTTGGCTATTCCTGAGCATTAATTGACAAAGCCAAACGTGCCCATCAGGAGGGCAGATGAACAGTGCCCATAATTGAAGCAGGAGTAAATCAGCTCACAAGTGGTTCATATACAGATGGTGTAATAACTGAGTCTGTTGAGATGACAGGGAACAATTTATATTTAATTTATGCATGAAAAATATGTTCAGTGTTTTCTTTCTGGTTTCTGTTGTTGGTTTGGGGTTTTTTGTCAGATACTTGATGGCATACGATAGTCCAAACATTTGGGAAAAGCTTTTCCTTGTTGTTTGAAGGATACCCCTCTCCTGCTGTGCATTATATAATTAGATGTAGGTACAACATCCATAATTTCACACTTGTATGACCCCCTTCCCCCTCAGTTCTGGGCTGGTTTTAAGCAGATTAATCACATCTACATGGGACAAGGGACTCTCCCACGGGGCTGAAGTGGCAGAGGAACTACCTGGCCACAGAAAAGGTGGGGCACAGCCCCACAGACCTGGGCACCTCAGCTCTCAAATCTGCTGCCTGTTCAACGAGGCCCCAGAAGTCCAGAGTGCTGTAAAACATCCAAGGAAATGTGGCTTCAGCTCCAGTCCAAGTCCAGCTTTCACCATCTCTTTAACACCCAGACTTCCTCCTTGAAGCAACCTGGTCTGCTGGAAGGTGTCCCTGCCCATGGCAGGGCTTGGACTTAGGTGAGGTCTCAGGTCCCTCCCAACCCAAACCATTCCACGAGTCTAAGACTGAGCATCACAAGTCAGTGATGCCTCCACCCAGAATGTCAGTGGTCCCCCAACCAGGAAGACCAGGCTCTTGAGGATCCCCAAATTCATCTCACTTCATCCACCTGACACCTGCCCCTGCCTCTTATTTTCCCAAAACTAGGAACCCTAATCCAGGGCACAGTAATTAATCCAGGCTGTTGCAGTCATATTTGAAAACATCTTTGCTATCCACACTCCCCCTCTTCTCTTGGGAGAGCAAATGAAACAGCTTGTTACCATGAAAGATTTATTACTGACTAATGCACATAGGAAACCTGATGCACCAAGTCCCAGGGAACACACTCCCAGCCCCGATTCTTTGTGATCTCAGACCAACCAATCCAAGCAAATTTTATGCTGACTGGTTTCTCTTGTTGCCCATGGGAGGAAAGAAAAGCTGTCACTAAAGGTTTGCTCTGATGCTCTCAGAGCTGAAGCCTGAGCTCACCAAAGGGCTGGACTTCAGGAAACCCAAGAGCAGCAAGGATCCCAGGTCTGATGTGAACCCACCCCTGGAAGTGTCCAAGGCCAGGCTGGATGGGGCTTGGAGCAACCTGGGCTGGTGGAAGGTGTCCCTGCCCATGGCAGGGGGTGGCACTGGAGGAGATTTAAGGTCTCTTCCAACCCAAACCATTCTGGGATTCTGTGGCATCTCTCTCAGCACCTGAGGGCACTGCTGAACTCAGCTTGGTACTCAAGGCAAACTCCCATCCAGCCATCAGAGTGGGTACAGACTGCAGGGACTGGATAATATCTGTGTAATGGAAAGATAATCTGGAGAAGATTCACTGCAAAATCCCAAAGTCTGGATGATTTTCAAATTACTTCCTTGCTCATTCTGGTCTCTTCTTGAACCAAGCTCCTTATTTCATAACCAGCAGAAAATTAACTGGCAAGACATAAAGAAAAAGTATTGGGAGCCTAACAAATGAGCAGCATCTGTGAGCCAAGGAACTGATGGAAAATAACAATTAATCTAATGGAGCAGTGAGTAAGACAATAATGCATGCTGGTAACTCCAGAAAACTGCATTATGCCAAACAAATTGCTTGGAATTTGCCCATGTATAAAATAAATGGTTTCTCTGCAAAGCCTAATTCTTCCAGAGAGCCCTCAGCTCTCCTTGAGACCAGGTCTCATTCCACACATTCAATGCTTTGAGAAAGAGTAGAAGGGAAATATATTTCAAATTCAGTCACCCTCATTTTTAAGTGTCAATCATAAATCTTTTGCACCCTTTTTTTTTCCCCTAAAATGAAATGCTAGAACCTTTCATAGTAAAATTTATAGCAGGTACCTGTGCCAAAATTCTAATTCATGCTTCAAGCAGGAAAGCTCCTGCAGCATTGCCTGGCAGACAGGAATTTCTTCTGGGATCAGGAAGATTTGGGACAGGGCTATGAAGCCTTTTCCCCCATTGCTCCTTTTGGAAATCACCAGCCCTGTAGTCAGGTTGGTCAAGGCAAAAACTCAACCACCCTGCACAGTTTGCCAATGAAACAGAAGTCTTATTCCCCTAATGATCCCACACAGGAATTCCAGCCCCCCTTTGGGAATCACAATCACTCTAAAGGTGACCATGTCCCCAGGTGACACTGACAGGTCTTTTCAAGGATTGTTGTTGAAGAGACTCAGAGGGGCAAGATCTGGTTTTATGGTTTATAAAGGCACCTGCACAGCCCTACATGACACTGAGCCCTTTTATGGCTCTGTCACAAATGTCATTTGTCCAGTGACAAAGGACACAGCTAAGTAATCAGGGCTTGGTGTCCTAAACTTGAATCAACTCCCACTTTCTCAGGGCATCCTTCCTGTCCACACTGCAAGGGCAGGAAACAGTGGCCACAAACAGAACCACAACCACAGCAGCAAGCTCTGCTTTCAGCTGTGCTGAGTATAATCTGTCATTGCCACAAGGCCAGAAAGCACATCCACACACATCCAACCTGCTCACATCCCTTGGGGCAAGTTGAGAGAGGTGTGCAAATGCAACGGGGGCCCAATTTTCCCTTTGGAAAACATCAGGTTTTTGGGAAGAACCTGGGAAAGAAGGCAGGGGAAGGACATCAAGGACATTGCAAAGCAGAAGGTGGGATGGTTGTAGCCAGGTGGTGGTCAGTCCCTTCTCCCAGGCAACCAGCAATAGGACAAGAAGGCAGGGGCTTCAGCTCTGCCAGGGGAGGGGTGGGTTGGGTATTGGGAAGGAATTCTTTACAGAGAGAGCGATCTAGCACTGGGACGGGCTGCCCAGAGAGGGGCAGATTCACCATCCCTGCAGGTTTTAGGATGCACTGGATGTGGCACCAGTGCCGTGGCTGGTGGTCACTGTGGGGTGGGATCAAGGATTGGACTTGATGGCCTCGGAGCTCTCTCCCAACCCGGCTAATTCCATGATTCTATGGGATATAAGGTGGTACCTGTACGTTCCTCTTACCTGCTTCCATGAGCTGGCACTGCTGCCCAAACACCTGGGAGAAGGTGACAGGCCCTGGTGCCGGGCTGGAGGTCACCGGGGGGCAGTCCATGGTCCTGCTGGAGTCCTCGGTGTGGGTCATGGGGCAGGGCCCGGCCGTTCGGGAAGGGCCCGTGCCCCGCAGGTCCCCGGGGAGCGGCGGCGCCTCCTGCGCAGCCCTCGGGATGCTCCTCGGCTGCTCCTCAGGGCACAGCATCAGCNCTCCCTCCGCCTCAGGGCAGCGGCTGCGCCCGGAGCGCCTGTGGAGGCGCCTGGAAGGGCCGGCTGGGCCAGAAACAGCGGCCCGGCTGCCTCAGCCTCTCCGGGCTGCCCAGGGGAAGGCGGGCAAGGCGCGGGGGCCGCTGCCCAACCGTGCCCGCCGAGTCTGACAGCGCTGACCCCTCTTGGCTTTAACCCCCCGCTCGGCCAATGCAAAGGGCGCTGCCTGAGGCACAACCGCGACCCGCGAGCCCCAGAGCGGCCCTGGCGCGGCAAGGGACACCCCGAGCCCGGGGGGAACGAGAAACGCCCGGAACGCAGCGGCGGGACCCGGGAGGAACCCGGGCGGGACCCGGCCGGACAGGGGCCGGCCGCTTCCGGTCACCTGACCCGGCACGGCACGTCCACACCGACCGGGGGCGCCGCCGCGGCCCCGCAGGAACCGGAAATCCCGGCGTGCCCCGCGCCAAAACATGGAACTTCCGGTGCTCCGCGCACGCACACAACTCCCATGGTGCACCGCGCCCCAAACCGGAACTTCCGGGCCTCCGCGCACGCACGCAACTCCCATGGTGCACCGCGCCCCAAACCGGAACTTCCGGGCCTCCGCNGGTTTTAGGATGCACTGGATGTGGCACCAGTGCCGTGGCTGGTGGTCACTGTGGGGTGGGATCAAGGATTGGACTTGATGGCCTCGGAGCTCTCTCCCAACCCGGCTAATTCCATGATTCTATGGGATATAAGGTGGTACCTGTACGTTCCTCTTACCTGCTTCCATGAGCTGGCACTGCTGCCCAAACACCTGGGAGAAGGTGACAGGCCCTGGTGCCGGGCTGGAGGTCACCGGGGGGCAGTCCATGGTCCTGCTGGAGTCCTCGGTGTGGGTCATGGGGCAGGGCCCGGCCGTTCGGGAAGGGCCCGTGCCCCGCAGGTCCCCGGGGAGCGGCGGCGCCTCCTGCGCAGCCCTCGGGATGCTCCTCGGCTGCTCCTCAGGGCACAGCATCAGCACCAGCACCCATCCCTGCAGCTGCGCCTCAGCCCTGGCTCCGTGGAGAAAACCAAGTGTCTGTGCCTCTGCCGGCAGGTTCTTCTCGCTCGTGGGCACGTCCGGCGGCTTCAGGCACAAATCAGCACCGGGCACCGCGGACCGGTCCCTTCTGGGGAACCCGCCGCGCTCAGAGCACGGTCATGAGGCGCCGGTGCCCTCCCGGGCTGTGGCAGCTCGGCCGCCCCTCGTCCCCGCGCCGGGAACGGGCAGCTCCCCCCGCCGGGGTGCCGAGGCTCCGTCCTGCCGGCCCGGAGATGCTGCACCGCCGCGGGTGCCGCTCCCTGCCCGGCCCGGGGCTCCGAGCCCGCGGGAGGCTCGGGCCGCTCCCGGCATCCCCCGCCGCCCCTCGCTGCTTACGGCCCGCCGGGCGGGGGCGANGGGGCCGGCCGCTTCCGGTCACCTGACCCGGCACGGCACGTCCACACCGACCGGGGGCGCCGCCGCGGCCCCGCAGGAACCGGAAATCCCGGCGTGCCCCGCGCCAAAACATGGAACTTCCGGTGCTCCGCGCACGCACACAACTCCCATGGTGCACCGCGACCCAAACCGGAACTTCCGGGCCTCCGCGCACGCACACAACTCCCATGGTGCACCGCGACCCAAACCGGAACTTCCGGGCCTCCGCGCACGCACACAACTCCCATGGTGCACCGCGACCCAAACCGGAACTTCCGGGCCTCCGCGCACGCACACAACTCCCATGGTGCACCGCGACCCAAACCGGAACTTCCGGGCCTCCGCGCACGCACACAACTCCCATGGTGCACCGCGACCCAAACCGGAACTTCCGGGCCTCCGCGCACGCACACAACTCCCATGGTGCACCGCGACCCAAACCGGAACTTCCGGGCCTCCGCGCACGCACACAACTCCCATGGTGCACCGCGACCCAAACCGGAACTTCCGGGCCTCCGCGCACGCACACAACTCCCATGGTGCACCGCGACCCAAACCGGAACTTCCGGGCCTCCGCGCACGCACACAACTCCCATGGTGCACCGCGACCCAAACCGGAACTTCCGGGCCTCCGCGCANAACCGGAACTTCCGGATTCCGCTCTCCCGGGCCCGCCGGGTGTGGGAGCCCCGTCCCGCTCCCCCCGCCGCGCAAACCCCGGGGGGGCACAGCCCCGGGCACAGCCCCAGCACAGCCCCGGGCCCCGCGGAGAGCGGCCCGTTCAGCTCCTCCCTGCACTGGCGGCCGCCCCCGCCCAGCCCCGAGGAGGAGCTGCCGGTGGGGCCCGCGCTGTCCCTGCCGCCCCATTTGTGGGTGTTCCGGAGCCCCCCGGGCCGGCCCCTCCTGCCCCAGAACGGCCAGGCCGTCCCTGCGAGCTCCGGGCAGCCCCAGAGCGCCGGGGCCGGTGCTGGCGAGGAGGAGCAGGAGGAGGAGGAGGAGGAGGATGGAGGGCGATGGCGAAGGCTGCGTGACACCGGGCAACCTGAAGCGGGCGCGGCGGGACCCCCGCGGGGCGCTGGGGCGGGGGCGCTGTGGGGGCACATCCAAACCCCCGGGCCGGCTCCCCCCTGGACGGGGTGGCAGCAGCTCCGGGACGGCTCCGTGTCAGAACCAGCCGGGTCCGTGTCCCAGCGGCCTCGGGGGTGTCACCCTATCGGGGTCGCCTCTCCCTGCCCGGGCTGGCACGGCCCCGGGAACAGCTGCTCTCGGTAAACAGGCCAAGTGTCGTTGTCACTGCCTGTTCGGGTGCGTTTCGAGACATGTCAGCACTTTGTGGGCAACGTCACAGCTTTACTGTGGCTTCAGATGACAAAGAGGCAGCTGTAAAAGCCAGGGAAGTTCAGTTATACAGGGGAGATGCCACAGTAACCACGAAAGCCGGACATTTCCATCTGCCAAGGGTCATTACTCGGGATCCTTGTGGATCCGCTCTCATTTGGGAGCTGGTTCTGCCACCCGGCACCTCCCGGGGGGAACGGTGGCTGCAAATGCAGGGGAACAGCTCAGTGTGGCACGTCCTTGGGGCACAAGAACGTTTAATATCACAGCAGAGAGACAGCAGAGACGATGGCAACAGCATTTCTGCCATGTTAAGGAATGAGGCAGGTTTATTTATGGCCAATTCACTGCTAGACACGGCTAATAAATCCTTACAAGGTGACTGGAATAGTGAGATTGCAAAGACCAAACAGCAACAGGTATTTTGTCAGTAACATGTGAACTAGTCAAGTTTCTCTCCTGCTCTCAGTAATCTCAAAACCACCAGGCTTTTCACTTCTTTTCATGTTTCTCAATTTTTATAAAATACGCAAATAAAAATATGGGTTGCAAAACCATGTTTTTTCAATTGTGTCAATATAGTAGAACCTAATCGAGACTAAAAAGCTTTACTGTGCCTTCCTACTTCTGCTGGAGCTGCTGGTGTCACTAAGGATTCACCTCCTCCCTCGTGGTTGCAGCTCCTGCCCGGCAGGGTGGGCACAAACCACGACCCCCCCGCAGCCTCTGCCTCGCTGCACCAGCAGTTCCAGAGCTCCCCAGCAGCTCCAGTTCGTGGGCAAGTCTGGTACAGAGAGAACACCTTCATGGGATGACACAGCACAGGAGAAAAACTGGGAGCTCTTCCCAAAGAATCTCCCTGAAAGAGAAGCATTAGTTTGAATAGATAACCACATAAAAGTTACCACTGGATTAGGAGTGATAATGGGAAGGAATTCAGTGCTGTAACACTGTCATGGCAGTGTCACTTTATTCCATCCCACACTATGGGACAGAGACACCTCCAGCTCCACTGCAGGGAGCACAACTTGTACCTCAGGGGTGGAATACAACATCCCAAAATTCTCAGAGCCAAAAAGTCTTTACAGGTATTTGTTTTATTAAACTATTTCACAAATTTAAAGCATATAAAAATAGAACACTGTAGTATCAGAAAAACACTGTAATACCCAAAATGGAAATGGTGCGTGCAATATTCATTTAAATAGGTTAATTTATTAACTGTCCACAATTAAGAAGCAAAAACCTAAGGCTAAGTCAGGAGTGGTAAATTGGTATAAATTCATTTCAGTGAACTGGGCAGAGACAACTGAAGGATGCAGGAATGCTTAATTCCTCCCAGAGGTGCATTGTTCCATTTTTCCTGCTTTCCACACAAAAGGAAGGTTCCCAGAATTTTTAAAAAGTTTACATTATTGGTTATAGAAAAAGTATCATGATAGTTCCATCCAGCTGGTCATTAAGTGCTTCTTGCAACACCCCAGCCCTGGAACTGCACCCAGAACTTCCAGGACGGCCGGAGGGAGGAGGAAATTCCCTCTGCAGCTGCTTACCTGCACTTGCAGCCCCTTCAGCAAGGCTGGTGTTCAAAAGCAAGGACAACCCCACTTTTATGTCAAATTGTCAGTTTAATGTTTTCATCAGAATCGTCTTTATATCACTCTCCAATAGAAGAAACAATATAACTAACAGCAAACTTTAATACAGGAACATGCTCCAAGATTAACAACCCAAAATAAAACAAAATGAAATGAATGTAAAATGCAAATCACATATAGTACAATTGAAGTGTCCAAAACAATTTAAATAATTTTAAATATTTTATTTCTTAAAACTTGCTACAAATGCTTTATACACTATTTCAACATAAAGTCCCCATAACAGAAATGTAACAAAATGGGAATGATAGTGAAAGTGGCACGAATTCACCAAACAAGTATTAAACTACAAATTTTTAAGAGGTAGATTACTTTTTAAGTCAAGGAACAAAAATAAAAGGGGTGGCTGGATAAAGAAACTGAGTCACTTTTCATCCATTCTGTCATTCATTTGAAAGCTCTATGAACACGTGACAAATGGCATTTCCACACAAAGCTGTTATGAACAACAGCCCAACCTGCTGCCTTCAGTTATTAGAGGTGAACAACCTTTTAGAGGAATTATCTGTTTAACTTTCAAACTAGGCAGGTCTGGAGCCCTGCTCTGGTGTGATCCATAAGAAGATACACTGCAGCCATTAAAGATCTGCTGTTTCAAAATCCACCATTGCTATATAAAGTCTTATTTGCACATGCAAATAAGATCTTGGAAAGTTCATAGAACATCCAATTCAGGCTTTTTTCCCACTGTGTGCTGGACATCTAAAAGAGCCAGAAAGTGAGGAGAAGGCAGGAAGAAAAGGGAGTTCTGCTGTGCTGGGTTGGCCTCTCCTGATTCCTTCAGACAAAAGGCTTTAAGAGACTTAACATAAGAACACAAAAAGCCCTCTGAGTGCAGCAATTGTGTCCCTGAATGTCCCTGAACTGTGGACACGCTGCAGGAACGTGCCTTGTGACTCCCCGGAGCTTTGCAGGGAACCCGGGGCTGGGCAAACCCCACAGCCAACACTTGCTTTAGTTAATCCCCTGTTTCTCTGGATCATTTCCTCGGGGCTCTCATTGTTTTTAGCAGTTCCCTCCTCTGATCTGAATCACCCTGTGCGTGGCAGGCACAGCACAAGGGAATCCAGGCCTGCCACTGAGCAGTAGCAGGAAGCCTGCAGGGCATTTGGGCACTGAGGCAGCTCCTGGGGGGCTCCTGAGCTTGGATTTGCCATCCCTTGGCGTGGTGCTCTCCCTAAGAGGAGCAACAGCTCTGCCATGGCAGTAAGGGACTTTTGTGTTTACAGGAGATTCCTAGAAAATAAAAACAAACTGAAGATAAATGACAAAACAAATTGTGGAGTATGTTTACACAGAGAAACTGAAAGGTGAAAAACAAATCAGGAGACAAATACAAATATTATATGAAGCAAGTTTTGGAAAAATATTAAGATTTCCTGGGAAAACCCCAAAACCCAACAGTACTTACATAGAGTAGAATCAAAGTTTAACTGTGCTGACATTAGTGTATGAAGGCAAAATTCTTCATACTTGATATTAAAAAAAGGTTGACTAGACAATCCAGATGCATGAAAGTTACTTTAGAAACCAAAAGAACTTCCTAGTGTAACTGCTCATTAAACCAATAAAGACTGCAAAGTAAAGTCATGGTATTTGAGCCAGCCAAGGAAATCTTAGCCCAGGTCAATTGTTATTCCCCCCAAATCCTCCTGAACAATTCCCATATGCACTGATTTCCAAGTACTTGGTTATTTTGCCTAAGGTCAAATGATTCATTTGGATGGAAAGATGTGTCATGTTGGCTTCTTATTCTGATCTGTTCTGGCATCATTGAAATAGTTTCACATGTTACACTAAGAGAGCCACTGATGAGAATTAACATGAAGATGTTTGTGTCCCTTGAGGACAGGCCTTGGAGACACTTCTTGTTCCTAAAAGGCATTTTTCACACCATTAGTGTCCAAATTCCACTAACATTTTTTCCTTCAACACATCCTAATTCAAGTATGGACTGTTTAAAGTCCAATTCCCCTCCAGCCCTTGGGAATAACTCTGCTATATGGAACCTTCCTCCTCATTTCCACCTCAGTCCCCCCATAAGACACACAAGGTGGGAGCAGTTTGGCTTTGGAGCCTCCCCAGATGCTGCTCAGGGACATTTGTCCTGGCAGAGGCTGCCAGTGCCCCCTCCCGTGGCAATGGCTTTGAGAGGAACACCCTCCCCAGCCCGTGCCCTGCTGCTCCCCACAGCCAGTGCCCGATTACCCAACCCAAATGTCCTCTTTGGGAGAGTTCCTTGGCCAGTCAGAGCCCTGAGCCCAGGACCAACAGGGCAGGAGCAAAGGAACAGAGCTCACCAATGCTGTGCAAAATACACTGCTGATCTCAGACTACATGAAGACGTAAGTCGGGACTCAGGCACGTAGATTAAGATTTTATTTATTTATTGAAGTATTATCCTTTCTTGTGATTAAAATGCTTCTTCTCAAAAAGAAATAGAACTTTAATTATAAAATTTTATAGTGAAACATAAAAGCATGATACTTCTAACAAATTTACATGTTCATGTAACTTTTCTTACATGTCTATTTCCCTTATATTAAGTATTTAATGATCTGATTTCATCCGTATGCACATACATTTTTGAAGTATTTGGTCATGGTTTGTTTCTTTTATATATATATATGTATATATATATGTATGTAGAGAATGCTTTTGGTTACAAACCAAAGCAAGTTACTCCTGGGAGCGAAGAATGCAGTCGTGATTTCACCTTAGTGAACTGCCACAAATAAACCTAGAACGGTTCTGGGCCACCTTAAGATACCAAATACAAGGTCATTGTCTCCCATAACATTGAGTTTAGTGACATTTAAGTTTACTTTTACTCAGGTATTGACTTTTTTTTTCTCCAGAGTTTTCGATTCAGTTTATAATTAAAGCCATTCTCTATACAAACCGTGTACTCTTTCATGACATGACAAAATGCATCAAGTATGTACATCAGACCTGAGCATCAGTGAGCTGCTCAACCATGGTTTAGGAAATACAACCTTTTTTCTTTAAGCATGAGAAACTCAAAAATAAAATTAAAAAAAAAGACCAAGAAAAGTGGCAAACCAGCAAGCAACGTGTCCCTGGGCTGTGGCAGCGTCCGATGCAATGCTCACCTGAAGTCTCTGAGCTCCTGCCTTGCACTGCTCTCGTCCCTCTTGCCCTCTGCTGCCTCTGCGTTGGCCGCCTGCTGCAGGCTCCGTGTCACGGGGCCCCCCAGCCTCTCTCGACACTTCACACTGAACCTCTCTGCCTTTTTCTTACTTGCCCCGCCAGGTTTGCTGGGCAGAACAGCTTTGTTATTCCTTTGTATTCTGACCTGCAGTTTCCGGGCTGCTTTGCTGGACATTGCAGAGGAACTGTTCTTTGTGACCACCTTAGTTTTTTTCCCATCAACATGGGACACTTTAGACACTCTCACAGGACTAGAGTTCCTCAGTGATGAAGATGAATTTGGCTTTTTAGAGCGCATGGAAGGTACAAATTTAACACTCTGTTTGGCCTTGAAGGAGGCCGAGGGGAGCTGGAGCTGGGCAGGTCCTGAGGTTCGTGCCCTGGTCTTGCCCAGGTGGGCCTGAGTGCTCTGCATTTTGATTTCTGCGTCTGCCGTTCGCCTCCGCTGGTTGCTGCCTTTGTCACTGTTGGCAGGTGAAGAACTTGCACTTTTTTTGGAAGAATTCTTTTTAGAGGAGGGGGAGATGGGTTTTTTGGGACAGCTGTATGAGGCGTGTTTGTTCAGACTCCCAATGTAGGTGAACTCTCTGTTACAGTAGGGGCAGATGTGAGAGTCCGACTCGGGTGCATTGTTTCTCAGCTCCGCCTTCTGCTGGGCAGATTTCTTTTTTTGCAGGATAGCTTTCTGGACAAGCTGGTTTTTCTTTTTCAATGCACTTATTTTTAGTTTATTGGAGGACATTTTGCTAATCTCAACATTGAAATTGAGTCTTTTAGGCTGACCCATTCGTCTGAAGGCATTCTTCCCAGGCCCAGCTATAACCACCATGCCATTCTTAGGCTGAACTGTCTGTTTGAGGGGTACTGGATTTTTCTTAGGTGTGTATCTCTTCTTATCACTGGCAGATGCACAGGCCAGTATGTGTTTGTGTAATTCAGGCATGTTATCAACACTTTTCCCACATTTTGTGCATCGAATGGCAGTAGTAAAAGTCTGAGGAATATTGTGGGTGGTGAAGTTTGTTGCAGTAACTCCAATACCCATAGGATTGCGGTGGTGATATTGAAAGGGAGGTGGTTTAAAGCTTGGGTAGTGTTGATTGAGGCCCATACGAACATCTGGATCTTTAGATTTCACTCCAGAAGCCATTATTTTTATAGTAGTATAAAGCTCTTCAGAGGAATCGTTTAGATCCTCATCTTCCTCCTCCTTAGAAGGTTCCAAAGAATCTTCTGGCAGGCTCTGCATGTGCTCTGCGTTTGCCTTACTGGGGTCAGTAAAATTCTGTGGTCTTAAAGTCCCACTTTCAAACTCATGGTGTGTGCACTCTTTGTCTGGATGGAGATCCCGCTGATGCTGCTGCAAATTGCACAAAAAAGCAAATTCCTTTTTACAGACGGAGCAAACGAAGATGTTCCCCACTCCATGAAGCAGAAAGCGATGTTCCGACAAGGCTGTTTTAGCCCTGAAAAGCTGGACACAGAATTCACATTTGAAGGGCCATTCTTCAGCATGAACAGACAGATGCTTTGTTAGGTCTTTGATGGAAAGAAAAGGTGATTCGCAGACATTGCACACAAAGCTCTTACTGAAGGTTTCCTGCACCACTCCCGACTCACTGGAAGTGTGAGGATCTTCTCTTGCTTTCTGCTGCTCGTTTTCAGCTTCTTCCTGCTTTATTAGTGGGAGAGAACTTTCAAGGTTATCAGCAGAGGAAACAACAGAAGAAACTACTGAAAGAGGAGGTGGAGATGGAGATGATGAAGATGAGGAGGAGGAGAAAGAGGAGGAANCTGTGGCCCGGGAGAGGGGGGACAGCTGAGGGGCTGGCTGGCAGTCGAGAGCCCGGGATCCGGGTCGGGCCCTGCCTGAGGCTCCAGGGCTTTGGTGCTGCTGGCCCCGAGGGCACCGTCTGGGGCCACGGCCACGCCGTTGTACTCGTTGAGCAGAACCTTCTGCAACATGCACGTCGTTGGCTTCTTCTTTTTAACGCCGCTACACGTTGGCTGGGTGGAATTCTCTTTGTATTCCCTCGTTTCAGCATCGCTGCAAGGCTTCTTATGCACACTTAAGTCTAGAACAGATTCCCAGGGAACCTGAGTCTTACTTTTGATATCAGACCTTTGTTTCACACCGCTGGATAAATCCAGTGGCTGCTGGTTGCACACGTTGCCGAAAGTTGGAGCTGCTGTCCACTCTTTTGATATTTTATATTCCTCAAAGCAAAGAGGGCTCAAGGTCTCTTTGTCCTCCCTTCCAGTCAAGCTCCAAGCAGGTGAGTTGCTGTGGCTTTCTAACTTTGGCATTTTCGAGCTCCGAATACTGTCAGTCCACACAGTTTTCCCCTCACCTGATTTGACAAAGTCTCGAAGCACCGGACTGTGCTGTGGAGAACTGGGAGGAGAGCTGGTCCTTCTTTTAAATCTACTCGATACTGGAGGCAAAATAGGTGATGATGTAACAGAAGGTCCTAGTTTAGGGATTTCACTTGATGGAGTTACCTTCTTATTGTCCTGTGTCTGAAGAAGCTGCTTTAATTTTGATGACAAATAAACCCCTTTTTCTTTATGGAAAGATAAGCTTTCTGTTGAAACGCTAAGAGGAAGATTTAAAGAACTTGTAGGAGTTATAGGTTCTGGGTCTATTTCAGTCTTTATTTTTGGTACAAGAGGAGGGCTGGCAGTTCTTCTCTTTTTGGATTCATTGCTCCCACTGCTAGAGGATTCCTTGGGAGGTTCACTCACATGTGTTTGTGTAACCTTTATATTTGAGGAAATTTCCACCGTGACCGGACTGATTATACAATTCAATCCATACAAGTCTGCAGAGTTGGACTCCATCTGAATCACATCACAATTGCTAGTGCTGCTGTTGGACTGAATCTTACCATCGATGTAATAATTTAAATTCTCAGAGATATTGCTGGAAATGTCCATAATATAGACATCATCTACTTCCCCCTCCTCCTCTATCTCGGTGCTGGCCACGTACACACTCGGCACTGCTGGCGCCGGCTCTGTGGGAAGCGGCGGCTCCTCGGGGAGGAATCCTTTTCTCCTGACCCCTTTGGGAATCAGATGACGCTCGTGAACCCTGCGCTGATGCCTCCGCATGTTGGTGTGAGTTCCAAACACCTTTTTGCAGTATTTGCATGGGTGCAATTCTTTGGGCTCCTTGTTCTCCTCAGCAAATGCAGAGTTTGACATTTCTTGGGAAACCTTCTCAGAATCCAAGACAACAGAGTCTTGCACAAGGCCAGGAACATTCAGGTCGTCTTTCAGACCATCATCCACGATTCCCTGGTTCTCAGCAACGTTGTCCAAGTGCTGCGATGCCGTCAGTGTCAGGAAGGGTTTCCGCTTGGGCCCGGCCTCGTGGCGACGCTCGTGCCTTCGCCGGTTGATCTGGGTCCCGAAGGCCTTCCCACAGTAGCGACACTTGAAGGCGTGGGTGAGGGTGGATATGTGGATGTGCATGTGGCGCTCAAGGCCCTGCTTTGTTGTGAACTTCCTCTCACAGTGCTGACAGGGAAACATGAACGTCTCCTGAACATCACCATTGGATTCAGCTCTTGCTTTCGGAATTTTCACCACAAGCTTTTTCTTTGGAGAGTTTTCTGGAGATTCCTCTGACGTGCTCTTTTGTTCTTCCAGAGAGTCCAACTTTTCTTCACATATCAAAGGCATTTCAGCATTTTCTTTAGGTATATTGGTATCTTCTATCTCCTCTTCATCTTCCTCTTCCTCCTCCTCCTCCTCTTCTTCGTCATCTGAATCATCTGATGCCGAGTTTATTGCTTCTCCTTGTTTGTCTTCAGTTATCACTTGTGGTTCACTGGTCGGACTGGGGATCATCAGCTTTGGAAGCACATCTTGATTTACCATTTCCTGAATCACAGCAGTTTGTTCCAGGGACAGCACAGCAGAAACAGAAGGCATTTCATCTTCCTCTTTATGACCTGAAATACAAGCACAGCATGAGGTATTTTTACCAAACACTTCAGAGTATGCTACACCTTTCTTCTCTTTTCCTAGAGCATGACAGTGGTGCACATGCTGTGCAAGCAGAAGGGGCCAGAGAGTGAAGGCATGGAAGAGTTATGGGTCAAAAGAATTACTACTGTATTTTTCCCCCTTAACAGTGACTTCTGCTAACAAGCAATAGACAGTGACTGTGTAACTCAGCTTCAAAGGCAATATTTTAGAACAAGGACTTTGCTCNATGGAGATGATGAAGATGAGGAGGAGGAGAAAGAGGAGGAAGAAGAAGATGAGGAAGAGAGTGTAGGAGGGCCAGGTGAGGCAGCAGAAATAAGAGGTTCAACCGAAGGAACAGGGGATGGAGAAGGAGAAGCCGTAGGTGAAAGAACCGGCAGTGGGGACTGGGTGGTAGTGTTGGAGAGCGGGGATGGACAGGAAGAAGTGTTAGTGGCACTGGCAGGGACGTCTGGAATTGGTAAGGGCAGCGTTGGGAGCAGGGGAGGAGGGGACGTGGCGACTGTTAGCNGCCGAAAGTTGGAGCTGCTGTCCACTCTTTTGATATTTTATATTCCTCAAAGCAAAGAGGGCTCAAGGTCTCTTTGTCCTCCCTTCCAGTCAAGCTCCAAGCAGGTGAGTTGCTGTGGCTTTCTAACTTTGGCATTTTCGAGCTCCGAATACTGTCAGTCCACACAGTTTTCCCCTCACCTGATTTGACAAAGTCTCGAAGCACCGGACTGTGCTGTGGAGAACTGGGAGGAGAGCTGGTCCTTCTTTTAAATCTACTCGATACTGGAGGCAAAATAGGTGATGATGTAACAGAAGGTCCTAGTTTAGGGATTTCACTTGATGGAGTTACCTTCTTATTGTCCTGTGTCTGAAGAAGCTGCTTTAATTTTGATGACAAATAAACCCCTTTTTCTTTATGGAAAGATAAGCTTTCTGTTGAAACGCTAAGAGGAAGATTTAAAGAACTTGTAGGAGTTATAGGTTCTGGGTCTATTTCAGTCTTTATTTTTGGTACAAGAGGAGGGCTGGCAGTTCTTCTCTTTTTGGATTCATTGCTCCCACTGCTAGAGGATTCCTTGGGAGGTTCACTCACATGTGTTTGTGTAACCTTTATATTTGAGGAAATTTCCACCGTGACCGGACTGATTATACAATTCAATCCATACAAGTCTGCAGAGTTGGACTCCATCTGAATCACATCACAATTGCTAGTGCTGCTGTTGGACTGAATCTTACCATCGATGTAATAATTTAAATTCTCAGAGATATTGCTGGAAATGTCCATAATATAGACATCATCTACTTCCCCCTCCTCCTCTATCTCGGTGCTGGCCACGTACACACTCGGCACTGCTGGCGCCGGCTCTGTGGGAAGCGGCGGCTCCTCGGGGAGGAATCCTTTTCTCCTGACCCCTTTGGGAATCAGATGACGCTCGTGAACCCTGCGCTGATGCCTCCGCATGTTGGTGTGAGTTCCAAACACCTTTTTGCAGTATTTGCATGGGTGCAATTCTTTGGGCTCCTTGTTCTCCTCAGCAAATGCAGAGTTTGACATTTCTTGGGAAACCTTCTCAGAATCCAAGACAACAGAGTCTTGCACAAGGCCAGGAACATTCAGGTCGTCTTTCAGACCATCATCCACGATTCCCTGGTTCTCAGCAACGTTGTCCAAGTGCTGCGATGCCGTCAGTGTCAGGAAGGGTTTCCGCTTGGGCCCGGCCTCGTGGCGACGCTCGTGCCTTCGCCGGTTGATCTGGGTCCCGAAGGCCTTCCCACAGTAGCGACACTTGAAGGCGTGGGTGAGGGTGGATATGTGGATGTGCATGTGGCGCTCAAGGCCCTGCTTTGTTGTGAACTTCCTCTCACAGTGCTGACAGGGAAACATGAACGTCTCCTGAACATCACCATTGGATTCAGCTCTTGCTTTCGGAATTTTCACCACAAGCTTTTTCTTTGGAGAGTTTTCTGGAGATTCCTCTGACGTGCTCTTTTGTTCTTCCAGAGAGTCCAACTTTTCTTCACATATCAAAGGCATTTCAGCATTTTCTTTAGGTATATTGGTATCTTCTATCTCCTCTTCATCTTCCTCTTCCTCCTCCTCCTCCTCTTCTTCGTCATCTGAATCATCTGATGCCGAGTTTATTGCTTCTCCTTGTTTGTCTTCAGTTATCACTTGTGGTTCACTGGTCGGACTGGGGATCATCAGCTTTGGAAGCACATCTTGATTTACCATTTCCTGAATCACAGCAGTTTGTTCCAGGGACAGCACAGCAGAAACAGAAGGCATTTCATCTTCCTCTTTATGACCTGAAATACAAGCACAGCATGAGGTATTTTTACCAAACACTTCAGAGTATGCTACACCTTTCTTCTCTTTTCCTAGAGCATGACAGTGGTGCACATGCTGTGCAAGCAGAAGGGGCCAGAGAGTGAAGGCATGGAAGAGTTATGGGTCAAAAGAATTACTACTGTATTTTTCCCCCTTAACAGTGACTTCTGCTAACAAGCAATAGACAGTGACTGTGTAACTCAGCTTCAAAGGCAATATTTTAGAACAAGGACTTTGCTCTCCTCTTCTTTCCTAAGGAGTTCGGGTTTATGTCTTAATTTTGCAGAACATTAGTTTTTCCTGTGGTCTAAACATCCCAAGTGTTCTTTGATTCAAAATGATAGCTAGAAGGAAAAAAATTAGGTACTTAAGCACTCACCCTCTTTAGAATCCCTCATATCTGCAGAAGTAGAATCCAAATCAGTCTTTTTCTCTTTTGTATCTGCTGCTTTCTTTCCCTTTTTACCCTCCTGAGTCTTCTTCTTTCCTGGGGAGGAAAAATCCCAACACTTATTATTCCTCTTCAGTAATTCTTATTTAACATATTCCAATTAACCCCCCAGTTATGGAGTAGATACAGAGACCCTGCTTTCCTCAGGAATACAAAAGACAGGATTAGCAGAACAGAAAACATTCAGGTAAAGCAGCCCCTAGAGCCCAGAAGAAATTATAATTAAAGATAACCATGAGTTTCTAAAAACCTCAGACCAAAACACTTTCCACACTTTCAAAGCAAGAACAAACCATAGGAGAAATGTCCTGTCCAGGGTAACCAGTTCACATCATGAAGTCACCCAATACCTTGTTATGGCCATTAAATTCCTGTATCTCACAGAAATGTATGGCAAACAGAACATTTCCTCACTACTGTTACTCTTTAGTATTAATTGGAAAGCTTCTGAAACAGGAGCCCACAGAAGTTATTGCAGTCGTACAAACATTCTGAATACTGAAGACAGTTGTAATAAAAGCCAACACAGTCATAACATCCAAACTAAAAGCACCATAAGCGAGACCAACCAGGCAAAGGCAGCAGAACTAAATGAGATGGAACTGGGTAACAGCAAAATATAAAGGTATTTTGTTGTGTGACACAAACAAGTTTGCTAACACCTTCTGTTTGCAAACTGAAGCAGCGAGTGTGAGTTGCAGAGGGTGATGAACACCAAAGGGCATTATGCAAAGGGCTGACCAGCAATGCAAGATGCAAACACACTGAAAACTTCATTTCCACTGCACTACAAAGCACTGCTAATTTTTTCCATTAGTCTTGGGGATCCAGTCCTAGAATACATAGAAATTATGGTAATGAGAGTGTAGTAACAAGTGGAACTTTACAGCCTTCCAACTGAACTCACTGCACAGACCACACTCTCCACACAGAACGCAGAGAGAGAACTCTGGTCTGAGACCTCCCATTTCCACACACCAGCTCTTGAGAACAAAAACTTTCTAGAAACAGCAATCCAAATTCCTCCTTTGCCCCCTCTAACATACAAAATGCCACTTGGTAATGCACTGCCCCTTCCCTCTGACCCCAAGTGTCTATCACAGCCCTAAATCCATTTCCTATTTGGAAGCACATTCTTCCAAGTCACAATCCTGTGGACAAGTTCTTCCTTTTTATGCCTCAAAAATATTTTTCACATCTTGAGCCAAGAAACTGAAAAATGCCTTTTAAAAAACATGTTCCTCTATTCAAACCAAGAAGCTCCAAGTACAACCCCCCAGCAGAGCAGCTCAGACAGGTCAGCTTTAAAAGGAGACCCTTGTTTTGGTTTGAACATTCTATTCTATGTAAATAATTGTCTGTATTTCCACTCAAGGAGCTCAGATTTCACAAGCCATCCCCAAATTCCAGTTTCATGTCTGTAATGTACCTTCTTTTATTTTCTTAGTACAATTTAACAGTTTTTAGTCTCATAAACTGACAAAAGTCACTCAGAAAGAATTGTTGTCACTTTTGGAACACACACAGGCATCTTCCCTGAAGGGAACTGACAGTTATCTCTGAGTATCCTCACATATTGTAACAATACCCACATCTAACCTGCCAGAATGAACCAACACAGGATTATTTGGACAATGCAATACTCAATTTTGATCTTATACCAGACACCTGCAATTTTCAGAAGATTTAGCACATATTTGAGTGTTCACACAGGCACAAAGAGTTTCAGTGTGTCTTTACCTGACAGGCTGCTGAATGGCCAACTTGAACATGATTGTTTTATTATGAGCACCTCTTCATAATTAGTTCATAATTAGAACCAGTAGTACCATGATCTGAGTAGGAAGAAATTCAAATATGCTTCCAGAAATACCTGCCAAGTCACCTGAAATTGCTCTGGGAATGTACAATAACACAATCAAAACAGTTCCATTTCTAGTGAAAAGGTGTGAATGTAAGATTTCAAAACATTCCTAGGGAACCAAACATGCATCACAACACACCTTATGAGGGATGGAACAACCCATATTTCATTGCTGGAGCCCTAAGAGCTGTCTAGTTTTTTGTAGACCACTTATCTGAAGAGCAACATCAGTATCTTGACTTAAATGCCAAACTCCTGAATTTCTTTCTGTGTCTACAGGTGAGCCTGGGAACAAGGAGGGTTGGTGCCCTCCTTGCCAACCCTTTCACCTGCCAACCCTGGCAGTGCCAAGGGACACTATTTTAGCACATGATGGCACTGCAGATGAACTCACTGGACAATCCAACACCCAATTCCACAGCAGCACTGAATTCAGCATTACAACAAGTTACTGTCAGTCTTCAAACCAAGACCAAATTAATTATTTCTTCTAACAATATGGAAAATACATTTCAAGTGTGAGCTGAAGTATGTAAAGGCAACAGCCCAAATTCCAAGTGCTAAAGAGTGCACAAGTGTTTCAAAGTGTTGCCCACTTAGAAAATACACCATTTATAGTAACTCAAATCCAATTATAATCTAGGAAATTACAACAGCAGGATTTGCATGCAAAATTGAGTTACTTATGTCACATACTGATGAAAAGAAGACCATTTGCAAGTTCTCCTGCCACATGTGTAACAAGATGCAACCTGCTCTGTGATGGAGCTGGAGATGTTTCAAGTTCCTGGCTTTTAAGCATTGATGTACTTGAAGATTCACCAAGTGCCAAACTTGTCTTTCTCTAAACAGTGAGCAAAACTGCTTGTGTATGCCAAGCACGGCAGATGTGTCACCCCAATCTGTGACAGGCAGTAACCACAGACACCAAGCCATTGTTGGTATTTTCCTTTATCAGATTTATTTGTTCTAGGTAGGGAATTTCCCTCAAGCATGGCAATGACTGTCCCAGATGCAGCATTTCATGGCCCTGAATGCTCAAAAGTAGAAACCCAGGAAGAGAATTTCAGCAAAGAGTAACAGTAAAGTGATACTTCACTGATATGCTCTCCCAGCTTTCAGGTATCTGGAGTTAGGAACTCCTGAAGGTATTTAACAGCTGTTGAGACTTTTCCTCCTAATTTCTTGAAGTAATTTTTAATTCATGCAAACCCAAATGAGTTGCATCATTTTCTTCCTGCAGATATTCATGAAAAACAATCTATGGATATCATCACCGAGTAGGCCAAATCTGTCCCTTATTTCTCAGTTTCAGAGGTCAGGAACTAAGAGAAACCTCCAGGAGATGGAAATGCCTCAGGACACAGAACCTGGTGGAAGCCTGAGCATAAGTACACACGTGCACTTACCATCAGGTTCCTGAAGGGTCCTACATGGCTGCTACTGCCAGCTGGAGCCTCCACTTGGTCTAAACAAGAAAGACACAGGAATGAAGCACAGGGAAAGTGAAATGGAAACAGTGACAAAAGAAGAAATGAAGGGCAGAACTTAATATATGTGTATGTGTATTAAAGAATGGTAGAAGAAAGATGCAAAGGAAAATGAAAGAAACAGATGGAAAGTAGGTTCTTGTCTACTGTGAGGAAGATCAAAAGAGGATTGCATCAACTTGTCTTGCAACTTTAAACAGGGTTCCTTTTCCTCCCCTCTCCTTCACTGATGCTGTAAGACAGGTCAGCAGGAGCACTGTCTGCCTTTACACCTTTACACCACCTGTGCAACACTGGCAGTAGAATGAGACCTGCTGGGCCTGTAGCAACCTCCAGATAAAACCTTTCCGGATCCTCTACCAGCACGTGGTCACACAGCAAAGCCAAATCCAAAGCCCCCTGGCCAAACCAAGGGCAGCAGAGCTGGGTGGGAAGGGCTCAGGGCCACAAAGAACAGCCAGGAACTCTTTAACTTCCAGGGAGAACTGGCAGGCACAACATGCCTGATGTATGGAGCAAAGATGTATTTGGGGATTACTGCTCTAATCACGGGGATTACAGAAATTTGCTGAAAACATGACCTGAAAGCTACAAGGTTATACAAATATTTTATTTCAAGACCTAAAGCAACAGCCACATTTTGAAGGCTCCAGCACAGGCTCCCTGCATGGCTGCTCAGCACCTGGCAGAACAATGTCCCTGCAGCACCTGCCCCAGAGAGCAGGGACAGCACCCCCAGCTCAGGGACTGGGGGACTGGGAGCTGTGAGAGCTGAGGTTTGCAGGGAGAGGAATAATTGCAAAGTACAAGTACAAATAGTAGGGTTTAGTCACAAAGACAGTAAGTATTAGGCTGGGAATAAAAATATGACAACCTTGAAAGAAAAAGCCTCAATGAGTCTGCTTTATTTAAAGAAACATCGCTTAAATGTTGTAACATCAACTTCCAATATTTCTTTCATAATATTACTGTTAATACAACAATATATCAAAGTTCTATGTAAGTACCTGCATTAAGTACTGCTTTGAAACCTGATTCAAGCAAGCTCAGCTGAGGAGCTCTGAAGTACCTCTGAACAGACACACTTGTTATTACCCGGGATGGGAAGGGCTTGGAACTCTAAAGCTTCCAACTTCAAATGAAACAGAACATGAAACCACTGCCTACCAAACACTTGGAGGGCAAAAACCTCTTGGACTGGCAAAAGGATTGCTAAAGAACCCACCTGGATGCTTCCCAAAACCCCATGGCTCAGAAATTCAGTGCTGCCACAGAACACCTCTGGTGAGACTTGGAGGGCTTTGCCACAAGCCAGAAAAAACTTTTATTTTTGTTTGTCAGCATCAGACATGTTGCTCTAGGAGCATTTTCCAGTCTGGCTATGGATCATCCCACCTGGTGGTGACCACACACACAGAAAGCCCTTTCTAACACCCTCCTACAAACTCTCCCCCACACAGGAAGGTTTCTGTCTTGCTGATGCAGAACTACAGACTCTCCATTTTCAGGACTGTACCTTTCTAAAACTGAACATTATTTTATAAAGTTAAAAGGAGGCAAAATCAGCACATTTTTATTCATATTCCAGCAACTCTAAGGGCAAAAGTCAGGGCACAGATCAATTTTTGAAACAAACATCTCATTAAAGGGGATGCCAACTAAACCTGAAAGGCTCCACACAGAGGATCATTAAGAGCCCTATTTTAGCAATGCTGTCAAGCAGGTATGAAAACCTGCAGTCAAAGAGGCAAAATGTAAATGCCTTTTTCACCCTGTTTTCCTCAACCTGCCATTATGAGTAATTGATGGGGCATTTTTCTTGCAATACCATTATAAAGTTATCAGATATAACTCATTTTTGTAGGCATGACTTCAGGTATTGTTAAGCAAAGGAAACACTAAAACTGACATGAGATGTTTGACAGTGTACAAAAATCATCCCAAGAGAATTTTAACTTCCAACTCCTGAGAACCAGGAGGGTAACTCAGAGCTCCAGAAGATCTTAGTTCTGTCCAGTCATTCTGCCCAATCTTACTGTATCAAATGATTTTAAAGGTGGAGAGGCAGAATACACATAGCTGGGTACTTTGGGGAAAATCTTGTGAATTATCTATAGAATAAGGGCAAATGCAGTGAGCAGGGGTTCTTCTGTCATTTTTTTCCAGCAGAACTTGCATCTCCTATTCCTTAAAAAGACACTTTCAAACTTACACAGCAGGAGAGGGGAACGAGGAAGCCAAACCTCACAGCAATCCTATGAATACCAACCTGCCTGCTGTATAAGCCTATTGCTCCCCACTGATCATCACTCACACACAGCAGCACTTCAATCACTGCACTTTCCAACCAGATTGAGCAGGGCACAACCAAGGCTCGCCTTGGGGAGGTGTTTCAGGACACCTGGAGGCAGAAGTACATACACCTAACTGGGGATGGGTACTGAAGTGTTTGTACCAAGCATTAAATACCCATTTTGCAGAGAAGAAACAGAGCAATGCACTGACAGAGACTGTGACCATCATATCTGCATAACAGATGAACTTGTTGCCATGGAAAGCCCAAGAAAATTCTGAGCTGGGCTATTTAAAACACCAATTTTAGCAAATGTTTGGCAAAGTCACCACTGTAATGACAGCCCTGAAGATCATGTTACTGTATCTCACCACAAACTTCTGAAGTTATGGAATAGTCAGTATAAGAAATGGTAGGCTAGCATAGGTGTGCCCTGCCAACAGAAAGAAATGATGCAGCAGTTAGCAAGAGGCAAAAGGGAACATATTGCCATTATATGGGGTTCTTCACGAGCCCAGACAAGCTGAAACTATTTACAAAATTCAGATAAACAGATAAAAAAAATCAGGTTGAAAAATTCTAAGAGTGAGAAGCCTGTGTTAAATGTGTGGCATTACAGCAATCCCTATAAATTGAAATATGAGCTGTCTCAGTTTCCTTCATTTAATTTGTCTTGTAAATTAAATTACCTACCATAACTCTCTACCAGAAGACAGACAAAAGCATTTACATTACCTGTCTGCAATAGGATGCCATCTACCTTTGCAGCTTGTCATTCACATTCCCAGCACATCAGGACTCCTGACTCACCTGAGTGGATATCCCAGAAGTCCTAAGTTTATAGACTACAAGACTTACTCATCCATAATTACTTAAACAGGGGAGAACGTCACCTAACAGTTATAAAGGATGGCAAACAAGGGTCTAATTCCATGCAATTTTAAACCAAAGATGAGATGTGATGAAACATTTCAGTGTAAATAATCCAATGTAGAGCTTTTATCTTGGCAAGACTGAAAAATGCTATTCCTGCCCCTACACCAGTGTTTCTAAAACAGTAGAAAGAGCACACAAATAAATATGCAACCAAACTTGCTCTGGATTTTCTCAACCACTTCAGCTCCTTGTATATTCCTGCTTCCCAACCTTCCAAATAACACAGCACCCCCATCCACTGCAAATTCCTTACAAGTTACTCGATAGCTGCCCCACAGACACAGCCAAGCCAGGCCAGAAAATGTGAATGTTCTTCTCTGCACTTCTATGTCATGAGCCTTTGTTTTGCTAAGTATTAAAACAAAAGCAGCAGCAAGAGAAATGTCAGCTGGCAGAGACATTTTCCAGAAATAACTGCTGCTCTCTATATTTAGCCAGTTTTTATGTACAATCAGTTAAAAATAGAGCACCCAAATTGTGTAAATACAGAGAATTAGTCTAAATTTAAATCTCCTCATTAACCAACAGATTTTATCTCAGTGCAGAAAGTGTTGCTGCTACATTCTCTAGAGCTCTCCTCAAAACATCTGTGTGCCCCTGAAGTGAAGCTACACACACATAACTGAAACAACAATTTATGAGATAATGCAAACGAGAGATGACTTTCACCACTACTTGAACCACAAAGTTTAAAATTATCACTATAGATGTTTGCCTTTATCTGAAATAAATAACCCAAGGATCTATCATGGCCCTGTTTAGATCACTGACCGTTTGAGAAGTTTAGGTCAGAAGTGTCTGGGGGTCTACATGGGTTGTCTTTAAAAGGGACTCCTTAGGCCTCTACCTGCCATTTTGTTCTGCTGTTTGACAAATCAGGGATGTTCCAGCTCAGCAGTGGTCACACCAGTAAGTGACCTTTCTTAAAAAGGATAAAAAAAGGACTTCTGAGCCCAGGCACGGACTCAAAAGCCCTTCACACACAACTGACCAAGGTGGTCTCTTGCTCTCCCAAGCAATTTTGTTTCCCCATGTCAAACAGAACTCCCAGGGTTAGTGAAAGCTGCCAACTGCCTGGAAATCCCAACCCAAGGAGTTTGTCCAGACAGGAGCCACGGCTTTGCTGGGAGAACACAGCTGTACAATGGATACAATTCCCAAGAAACAGGACTGCCTTTGTGCCCAGTGGAGCCCTGGGATTACTGTAACAGGAGTCCCCAAGGCTGAGGAAACAAGAGCAAAGCCTTTCACAGATCAGGGTCTGGACGGCGCTGCCACCACACTGAACCCCCACGGGGAAAACCAAACCCCCCCAGCTGCCCCCTTACTCGGTTTTACCCAAGCCAATCCTTTGGTTTACCAGATCTACAAAACATCACTTTCAGAAATTCTTCTCCAACTAAACAAAACATTCCAGGTAAAATCACCCACTTGTCTTTTGCAATGAATTTCATCCCTCCTTGACATCCATTCCACATTTCTTTCCTTTAACGGCTTTATTCTCTTATTTTTCTTCACTACAGCCAACTATCTACTACAGTAAGTATGTAGTGTTTTTCCATCAGTCCCCATTAAAAATATTACAGCATCTTTTCAATTGGGTCTCCAACCTAATAAGGAACATTAACTGTTAATAAGCAGCTCCAGTCACAACACATCCGCAGCATGAAAACTTTGTTTCTTTGTATCTGTTAAATTTGGGGACACTCATCTTGCAGCTTGATTGACAATCCAAGGTCATATGGCAGAATATCACTGCAGGTCCTTTATAGTTTGTAGGAGTAGGTAAAGGAGGAGGATAAATATTATACCAATTCATTATTTTAACGTACAATACAGTTACCAAATCATTTTTATCTGCTGAGAAATTGTGGAAGATTCACTTTGCTCCCTCTGTGAAACGAAGTGTTTCAATCACTTCAGCTGCAGCCCATGGATACTTTCTTGGAGAAAGGCTTGTCAGCCTTCTCTGATAACACAAGATAGGCTGAATTCCATTTCCAAAGGACCTGGAAATGGAATTTCCAGTAATCCCCCAGTTGCCCGATCAGTGCATTTCTCAGAGTGCAGCAGAGGACTGTGCTGCAGGACAACAGCAACAGTTGGTGCTCATGTGAACAGAACCGACAAGAGAAGCTCTAAATTTATAGTATGGCCCAAACCAGACAAGAGCAAACTGCATCTGCTTGATCTGGGACATCAATAAAGGACAACAGGTTCACAAAGTCACTGCAGGGAATGGCAACTTCCTCCATTTTCCAGAGTGAAGGTAAAGCCCAGTCAGAGCACAAGTGTCTTTGTCTTCTGCCCAGTTAACTGCTGCAGTCAGGACTAAACTGTTTAAATCAAATTAGACTTTAAAGCTGTACAGGCTTTTTGCACATGTCTGTTTATAGCATAAACAGTCAACTAAAACAGAATACAGAAATAAAATGTCACTGTAAAGTAACGTGGACATTTTAATTTGCAGGTAAGGAAGCAGAAGAAACCCCAGCTCTGGTACAGGAGCAGAGAAAGCAGTGGGTGACCCAGGTCAGGATTCAGTAGCCACAGCTAAGCCTCAGCACAAAGGCCACTTTGCTTTTGCAACCCCTGACCAGGAGCCCCAAGACTGGAAATGCTGGACTCTCTGCCCTTCACCAGCAAATCTGCAGCCAAGTCAATTTTTTACTCACCTCACTGAAACTTGGTATGACCCCCTCCTTGGGAAGGGCCCAAGAGGACTCTAAGACCTGGCTAAGGGTCTGAATCTATGACAAAAGTGGGTGTTTGAACATTCTGATCCCAACCACTGCCACACAGGTCAGCTCCCCTGGCACTTTACACCACAGCTCACCATCTACACACTCAGTTTGCAAACTTCTGGCAGCAACGTGTGGAAGTTTACATTGGACTTGGCCCTGAATAATGGTGATGCAGGAGAAAATTTACCCCAATTTCTATGAATCAAGTCACTTTCACAAACACCAGGCCGTTCCCATTCAACAGTCAAATTGTTTCTGATGGGATGCCAAATAAAATCAGATCCACATCTGATAGACTGGAGTGAGGCATCTGGCTCTCAACACAAGTGTGAATAATATATAGCTGACTACTCATTTCCATGGCATTTTGCAGCAATAATAATCAAGATGATGGATTTTCAGCTATTATAATACTCTCACTAGAGTTACTTCATGTCAATCAGCACATTAATAACAGGGTCTCTCTGAAGTTCTACAGCATTAATCATAGTCAATCAAATGCTCTTGCAGAACTCTGAAAACAAAGTATGACAATAAAATTAACTCTTAACAGCAACTCTGGTGAGCTCATGAGTGCTTCTGAAAGTTTCAGCCTAAGTAACTCTCAGGCACCAGTGATCCAAATAAATATTGCAATTTCTTAGGCCAGGGGAGAAGTGTATAAAAGGTAAATAAATGCTTCTTGGGAATAGTGAGACGTCATTTAATTTCTACAAATGTTGAAAGAGCAAGTCCTGTCTCGGTAGCTGATAAACCCAAGCAGAAAGATTTATTAGCAATGGTTTGAGACTTTAAAATTGGACTCTAATAAATAATCCCCATGGCACAGGTGACCCTGCTGCAGGTGCTGTGCCTGCACTACAATAGAGAACTATTTTAAGAGTTGACACAACTGTGCTTCAGAGGTCATTTGGTTTCGTGACAAGCCACTCCAGTTGTGTTATGCTGCACATGCTTTGGGAAAAATGAAATTACACTCTGCCCTGCTCTTGACAGTGTGAGCGTGGCCAGAGAGCAGCACACCCTGAGAGCCCTCCCTGCAGCCACAGCCCAGACTGTGCCACAGCCTCTGCTGCCTGGCAGGGGAAGACGTGTTACCATGTTTTGTTTTAAGAACACTTTAGTTAGTGAAAAGTTACTTTTTTAAGAAAGATTGAGTATGAATACAGAGGCTCCAGAAGTTAACATTAATCTTTGATATTACTGCTCACTACAACAAATTATTACTGTCATATGCAGAGGAAGAAATGCCCAATGAGACAGAAAAAATATCCACACTACTCCTCTAAAGAACACATGAATCCAACTGGAAAGTAAAAACCAAGCTGCTCTACTTTTTCCTTAGAAGGAGAATCAATGAACAACCTTGTGCTACTGTATTTGATTGAACAAGTTTCCCTATAAGGTTGGCCAGCAGAATAAAGCACATTAACTACAACCTGGGAGAAGAAGATGAGAGATGTTTGACTACAAAATGCAATTTCAGAAAATGCAAAAGCAACAAAATAAAAATCAGGTAATTTTTCAGCTGGTTCTTGGTCGTGCACCAGCTGTGAGATCTCTACCATGTAGTAATCATGGCAAAGATAACAGCTTGGCTCTGATAAAAATCTGTGATGTCCCCCAAGTTCATCACGTTGGTTTGTTTTTTTTTTCCTTACCCTCATCAATACCCCTTTATCTTACTAAAATCCTTTCTAAATCTCAAACACACTCACCACCTCAGGAACAACACACAAGGCTGCAATATGTAAAAGTCTGTTTGCAAGAGCTCCCTCTTCCCTTCAGGACTCCTGAGCTCCTGTGCCCAGTAGAAGGAAGATGGAAAGGATTTATTCCAGCTCAGAAAACCTATGGCCAAGCCAGGCAGGAGCCATCAAACCCCTGGCAGATGTAAAGGGGTTGGAATGCAGAACACAAAACCCAAACTATGCAAGGCAGAGATGGCAGCTGGAGGGAATGCCAGGTACCACCCTAAGCACACTCTGCAGATTATGGACCTGGTGTCAGGGATCACTTGGAAACAAACAGAGCAAGGTCAAGGAGAACAGTTCAGGCTGGACTTTGGGTCTGCCAAAGACCCAGTCAGCTGCTGGTTTTTAAATGCCATCTCCACTTCACAAATTTAGTCCAGCCTACCTCTTATGGGAACTGTGTCACCTCCAGCACCTGGGATCAAGAGAATTCCTACTGCAACATGGGCAGTCTTACAGCAGTGTAAGCACTGACTGATAGGGCAAAACCAGCCCACGTTTATTACCTGTGAACTGGTCACCCTTCCTGATCTATCAGGGTTCAGGAAATAATAGTATCCTTCTTCTGCCACACCTCTTTTATCATATAATTAGAATTACTTATTTTTAGATTAATTATTTTTTAATCCTTCTCATCAGTTTCCTTTATTTTCCAAAAAACCCTCAACCCTAGGGTTAAGGCACTTCCATATCCAAGGACACAGCTGAACCTACAAAAGCATCGATGCCAGTAGAAACCATTCTGGAATCCTCGATGCATCTACTGCTATCAAATCTGCAGAAAAAGTGTATTCCTTAGAAGAAAACTGCTGTGAATTGCAAATATTAGCAGATATTAGTACAAACACTAAAATAACTGAGTAAAAACACTGCAATGACACCTGTGAAAAACAGAACTACACAATTTCAAGTGCTTTATTATTTTACAGCTGAAACTTTAATCACAGACATTCAAATCAACTAAATACTAAGAGTTTGATCTTTCTGCTTCTTCATGCAGGAGTATCATTCCATAAATAAACTGCTCCTGGTTATTCTCAAATGCTTCATCTACATTGTGCTTGGAGTTGAGTTTTGCTGGGCTGTGTCTTGATTTAATAATTGTGAGCCTTGATAAGAAGCTCGTGTTTATAAAAGGGGGGAAAAGATCCCCTATTCCTAGTAATGTAATCTGTAAAAGTCAAAACAGTTAAACCTTGAAACCTACAAAACCAGCACAAAATCAAAACCCAGCAACCAAATTAGTTCACTGATTTTTTTTATCTGTAAGTTCATGAATGCAAATCAGACTTCTGTGCTACAAAAAATTACCTTAGAAATTATTCTGTCTGGCTTTTCTGATTTACCATATAATCAAATTCTTGCAGGTTGTTTTTCTAGCCTTTCAGGTAAATCATAAGCACACAAATTCTATGTGCTAAGATAATGCAGATTTAGGAAAAACCATAATACAGTCTGTAATTTACTGAGTCTTACTCATATATGCTGAATATGCTTTTTATTACAGGCAGCAAAATAAAAACCAGGGCCTGAATTTCAGTTTGTATTTGCTTAACCTAAAAATTACTGTTCACAATAACTAATTGTGTTGCAGCACAGCCCCCTCCTCAATCTCTAAAATAAAAAGCTTACATAATAACTGTTCTCAATATCTCAGCTTGTTCCCAGTGTGAGTTCCACAGCCAACTGCACTACCTGTAAGATCAGGCCTTAAAAACTACAACGATGCCACTTAAAGTATTATCTTCCTTTTGGTTCGTTTGTCACCTTCAGAGAATTCCAAAATGTACGTATTTCCCTGCAAGAGAATTCGACATCCTTGTGCTGCAACTGTGAATGTTTCCTTTCCTTCTTTAGCCCCTGTAAGGAAAGGCTTTATTGCGCTTTTGGCCTAAACCGCTGGTGAAATGTCAGTTATATAAGGCCCTGCGTGGAGAGACACGCACACCCCGCACCACCGGGAGCTGTGCGAGAACGAATGGGTGTCTGCTCCTGGCCGCGTTATTGACATAAAATACCGTGTTTGTACCCCGGAACGGCCCTGCCTCCCTCCCTCCCTCCCTGCCCAACCCAGCCGAGGGTTGGGGTTAGGGACAGGGCCATTCCCACGGCCCGCCAGATNGTACCACACCAACAGCTCCTCGCCCGCCGCGATTGGCTGCGGGGACACAACACACGGCCGGGCGGCCAATCAGCGCGCGCCTTCTTGGGGGGCGGGAGCGGCGGCGCCCCCGGCTCTGCCCGGCCCGGCCGCGAGGGGGCCGCGCCCAGAGCGCNGCACCACCGGGAGCTGTGCGAGAACGAATGGGTGTCTGCTCCTGGCCGCGTTATTGACATAAAATACCGTGTTTGTACCCCGGAACGGCCCTGCCTCCCTCCCTCCCTCCCTGCCCAACCCAGCCGAGGGTTGGGGTTAGGGACAGGGCCATTCCCACGGCCCGCCAGATGCCGGAACCCACAAAAGCTGCCTAAAGCCGAGAAATTACACCCAGCAGGCAGTAACAGGGCCGCTCTTCCTCGGTTCGGCTCGGCTGACGCAGCCCGGGCCCGGCTCTGGGAGTGCCGCTCCCAAAGCGCGATCGCGGCGGCCCCGGGCTCATCCCGGGGATCGCGGCCCCGGGCTCACCGTCCCCCTTCCCAAAGCGGGACCGCCCCGGTCCCCGGCTCAGACTCAGGCTCAGCCCCCGCCCCAGGCAGGCCGGCCGCGCCCGCCCCTGCCCCGNTCCCGGGGAGTAATTAACGCGTTCATCCATTACACAGCTCCCCAAACCCCGCCCCAGCAATTAATTAATACATTAATCCATTACACAGTTCCTCAAACCCCACCCCCTGGAACTAATTAATGCATTAATCCACTGCACAGCTCCCCACCCCTCGCCCCTGGAGTTAATGCATTAACCATTACACAGCTTCCCAGACCCCGCCCCCAGGAATTAATGAAGTCACAGAAAATACACAAAACCACACAAAAACCCAGAAAATGCACACACACAAAAATGGCCACAAAAAAAAATTCTCCCCCCTATAAAAACCCCACAAGAAAAAAAGCTCCCAGGAATCACAGAATCTTCAGGGGTTGGAATGGACCTTAAAGAGCATCCTGTCCCAACATCTCCCCTCTCCCCCTCCTGCCACAGGTAGAGACATCTCTGGCACAGCTACCTCACACAAAGCACTAAATAAAATTAATTATATATAATATAGTAATAAGTACCACTGCTCAGAAAGCCACTACAGCTGGGATCCGAACTATGATCTAAAGATAGGGGAAAAGACTTGCAGTGGGTTAATGGCAACATAGATAATTACAGTATGTTTAACAAATCCACTTCAACACAATAGTGAAAGGTTTGCTTGCAATTCCAAATTGATTATTTCTATATTTTTAATCCAATTAAAAAATAATCACAGGAAAGACCAATGTCAAATAGCCATCACTGCAAGTGCTACTCATACTCCCAGCACTGCCAGTAAAAGAAATTGGCCTTGATCAGTTTATTCACATGCTCCTTAAAACATCAGACTCAAACTAGTAAGTCTCCAAGTTTGCAGACTAAGGATGTGTTTGTATTTATTATTTAACTCTTCCTCATTGTCTCTCCATTTCCTGAAGCATTCTACCCACATCCAAAAAAATGTAAATGCCTTAACTACAATCCCCCTCTTTCAAGGCTTCAGAAACACGGGACTGGTGGAGAACAGACACTGTTTCAGTCACTCCATTAGAGTACAGGGTGTCCTTAGACTGTTATTTCCAGTGTGAAACCAAAGGGCATTTGTGTATCAAGAACATTTCTTTCTTTTGCAGCCCTTTTTTCAGTGAGTCCCCCAGCACTTGATAAAGATGGAGAGTTACCTTCTTGCCCCCAGACACTGGAACAACAAGAGGTGCAAGATCCCAACTCTGGAAAGCATTGAAGTTGCAACACAAGCAAAGCCTAAGGTCTGGCTTCCCCCAATCCCAGAGGCCTGCTGGCATCAACAGTGGGAAAGCTCTCTGTATGGTCCCATTCTGCAGCTGCTGAGCAGCAAGGAATGCAGAAGAGTTCTATCTGATACAAAAAACTTACCATCTAAAAAACACACAAGCTCAGAGTAAGGAGCTGACTGAGGTTTCAGGCAATGCAAACACAGGATGACAAGCAGCACAGAATTTGTTGGCTGCATGGTTGAATTATTCAACTTGATGGATTTAGTTTTATTATGACTGCTCTAGAATCTAAATTAAGCCCTCCAATCTTGTACTTCTAAAATGAGATGCAGCACAGCTTCAAAAGCAATTAAACTTCTCCCTCACTGAAAACTGGAGCAAGACAAGGACTACACTGAGCAAGTGCCACTTCTAGCACTACTTCTCCTGATAACACCCTCTAATAACAGCTCCAAACCCCACACTACAGTCCTTAATCTGAATATTTCCTGTTCAAAAGGTTTAAAGCAATTTCAAATTTGTTATTTTCAAGAGTAGTATCCTAACAAGTTATATCCTGAGAAGTTCTAGTCCAGATTGTCTAAAATTCAGTTGTTTGCACATGTACAAGCACTGCAATGTGTCTTGTGCAGACAGACAGGCATATTCCAACCCAAACATGCTCCACCATTATAGTTAAGCCATTTTTTTTCTTGGTTTGGGAGATTAAATATTTCAGGAATTACACCCTTTTCCTTGCCTTCCCCCTCACTCCCTGAACAAAACTGAAATGGTATAAAACCAGGAAAAGTTGTTTCATGAAGCTACCTAGAAAACGTCTTGACAGCCAATCTTTGTCATACAATGCACAGACTACAAAAATAACTGATTGCTGCCAAAAAATCCCCAGCAGAAACTATCTTGCTATCTAGAAAAATAGAGGAACATTTATTTTATATAATCTGCTATAGTTTTTCATTCTAGTTTGTATCAAATTTGGTGTTACTGCATATTATTGACCAACAAGACAGATTTGGTGTTGAAACATATCCTATATTTTTTTTACAGTAGATCTCAATGTCAACTGTATGGGCAGAGAAGAATTTATACCAGTGAAATGTAGCAGTTACAATACTTTAGATGTATTTCATAAAATGTTTCAAAGTCTGTTTAATACAAAGAGTGGGGAAGAAAGTATTTTTATCAAGGGGAATAAAAGGTATGATAACACAGGGGAATAAAAGGTATGATAACACAGGGGAATAAAGCAGGAACTGACACTCAGACACTGATACCTTTAGACTCTTGTAGTAGATGGTCCTGTTGATCTCCAGAGGAAACAGGTTCTGCTCCTTCCCTGACCGTGCCCAGTTGATGTAGCGGAGCCAGTTGCCCTTCTCTGGGTCAGTTGCATCCACACACATCCAGCCCAGGTTTGGGTAATAGACCTGAGGGGCAGAAAGGCCATCAGACAAGGGACATGTGCTACCCCTGCAGTGCAGCTGCACCAGCACACACCTTTCCAGCTACACCCACTCACTGTGGTCAAGAGACAACACAAAGCAAACGAGCAGAGGCAGGGGCTGCACTGGGGCAAAGTGGTGCTGCTCTTCTGCACTCTTATGTCATCAGGTACAACTGGAAAAAACTCAAGACAACTTTTGGCCTGCAATCTCTTCTCTGAAGGCTTTGGGCTCAAAAATGAGAACACATCCACAAAGAACATTCAAAACCCAGCCCGAGAGAAACTATTGCAAGGTCAATCATTTACTTGAGTGATTTAATCTCACCCAATGTTCTTGTACAAGATCAAAACTGGAGATACCTCGTGCAGTGGAGTTTGTGGCAGCATTAGTTGAAGGCAATGAACATTCTACTTGATTACTTTTCTAATTGTAAATTTGCATTTATGGGGAATTGCCCTAGATCAAATCTTCTGATAGAGCTTAGCGTGGAGTTTGGTGTGTTCAATTTCTGCAGAGCAGGGGCCAGAAGGATGGATGACTGTTATCAGTATCTTTAGCCTAAAAAGCTGTAAACTAGCAAATTGTGCTGCAGAACATGCTCTGCCACAGTTCCAGCATCCCTCCCCTCCTTCACCACTCCCTTGGCTAAAACCATGTGCTGTATTTGTCTTCAGAATAACTGAAGAAATCCTTGGAAGGGGTTATGAACTGCTTTAAAGATACAGTGGACAGGATTCAACTCCGGATTAAGACACCTACATTTTGAAACGTACGTAATATCCAAAGTCTCATGACAATCAGGGGAGCTATTCAGCTGTCCAGACAGCACTTGCTTCAAGGCAAGCCCAAACACAGGCAGCACAAGAAATACTGCAACAGCTGAGAACTCCTACAAAAACTCCAAAAGCAAAGCCCATTCCCAGAACAAAGCTGGTTTTCAAAGAGCCAAACGAGGAGGAGTGCTGTGGCTTCTTTAAGAGATTCCATATCCTCCTCGTCTCCCTGATTCCAGAAGCAGTTGACAGCCCTGAGTTGCAGAGGGGAGAGCACTCAGGGTTCAAGCCAACAAAGCAAAGCTTTATCAGCAACAGACTCTTCTTCAGGGGAGGTGTGATCCACACACAGCATATAAAAAACTAACCCAGCAGTACCAAGCAATGCCAATAGTTTAAAGCTTTGTAACTCAGAATGCCTGCTCAATCCAAGTGTCTATAGATGTTTGCAATAGATGGCAATTACCTTATATCAAGTCTACTTGTAAAATCTCTGGAAAACTATACAAAACCTTGACCCCGTGACAGACACCCTTTTCCATTTACAAGCCATTTCTTACCTCCCACATGTACACATTGCTCTTGACTTGCGATCTTTTTTTCTTGTCCCCAACAAATGGTCCAAACTTCTTGCCTTTTAAAATTGATTTTGTTGCCCAGACACCTGAAGAGACACATATCAGGAGTTAAAACTAACCCAAGTTATTCCAAGCAAATCTCACAAGTCATCTTTGTTAAACTCTTTGCATGTGTGTCTCACACTGGGGAGCTGTCCACTCTTCCCAGCTGAAACAGCTTCAGATACATCAGTGCACTGGACATCATCTCTACCCAGCCCAGGAGGGCACCACACCTTGCCAGCAACTCTGACTTCTGGGAGAGGCTGTCAAAGCTTTCCTGCTCCTTTCCCAGCCAGAGCACTCACCGAGCCGGGTCTTGTCGACGGCGGATGGGAAGAGCCTCACATCCTCGGGGAGGCCCCTCAGCACGTGCTCAGGGACATCAGCCAAGGTCTCCACAGCCACAGGAGACTCACTTGGGTTCTGCAAGTCAAACAGCCAACCACCATTAACAGATGAAAACAACTCATGATCAACCCACACAGGCTACAACACTTCCTGTCTTGATATGAAAGTAAAATTCCCAAACTCACCACGCTGAGGATAATTTCACATACATTAGCAATCTTTTATTTCCCTTTTTCAAATGATGCCTTCCAGGAATACTCAATCTAATCACTCTCCAAAAAACAATCTAAAATAGTTTCTGATCTTAAGATATAAACATATTTCTCAAAGAGTTTTTATTTTAAATCAGAGGGAAAAAAAACAAAAAAACCCACACAATAAATCTCACAAACGCACATGCTGGAGACAGGATGATAAGGAAATTTAATGAGACTGAAGATTTTAAAGAACATTTTCTTTTTAGTGGATGATTTACTTATTCATAATTAACTGTTCTCAGGATTTTGATAAAGTCTTACATTTATGCTCACCTGATTCATTTTGAATTCCTGTTGTGTTCTGAAAAGATATAGCCAACAAAGAAACTCCTTTGATTACATGAGCCCTAAAAAGAAAAACAGACAACTGTAGCACACACCTACAAATTTACATTGAATTGGAAGTACACACAGACCTGTATTTTCTTTTCCTAAATCATCTGTCAAAAAGAAGTGTATTTCTTTAGAAAAGAACTGCTCCAAGCCCCAGTTTTGTTATTACAGCTCAAAATGTGTCTGAATAATCTCAGGATGGGTATCTGGCATTCCTCTTTCTCCCATTTTAAATGATGACGTAGCAGAAACATGTCAAGGTAGGATTGTTTCATTTGGTTTTTAATGTGAGTCAGCATGCTCAAGATTGAGTACTTTTAAGAACTTTAGGAGTCAGAACTTTTTAGAAATTTATGTCAAAGCATTATGAAAGGCCTTTTGTGCTTTTCAAATTAAGAAAATGCGTGTATTGAGCGACCACTCTCTCATGTTAGAAACAGGAAAATACTCCTTAAAACCCAGCACTTTATTAAGGTATTTTATTACACTAATGCACTTTACCTTCTTGTTTAATACAAGCCTGAGATTTCAGAAGGTTTCCAACAAAAGCTCCTAGATCAAGAAAGCATCAAACTTGGAAACTCATGACTTGAGAACAAAACTAATCAGAACCATGCCATGTCTTAGGTCTTGAACATCAACTCCCTTCCTTTCCACTTTTTTAATGCCTACAAAAGAGCCCTCTTGCCAGTCAGGCTGGAATCACTGTCCTTCCTGCTGTCAGGCAGAATTTCCAGTAACTTCCAAAGAAAGGCGTTGTTAATTTAACTGATTCCTCTTAAAGCACTTTATTCAAGTACTGCTACTGCTTGTCTGTCTTTAGCTTCCTTATTATAGCAATGATTAACTGAATTTTTTCACTAAGTACTCTGCATAAGTACTAACATTTAATTTAAAATACATTCCAGCAAACTATACTCCAAATAAATTTCACATAATTCCTCACATCTTTACACTGAAAGAATTCTTAATGCTGTGTAACATCATCACGTGCCAAACATCATTCAAATGTATTGCTTAAGAAATCCATAAGGAAAGGAAAAATGTCCATGGAAAGAGTATTTCTGTCGTGTTCAGTTCTTCCAGGATTAGCTCCTTTTGTCCTGCTATTTCCAAACTATGTGGGCATTTAGGCAAAGAGCTGAAACCCCTGGACTTCAGGCCCAGTTTGGTTACTGGTTCTGTGGCATTTGAAGTTTGCCAGTAAAGGCCAGAGATGGATAAGGAGCTCCATGTGAACACTTCCCACCCATCCCAAGGAAAGCATTCCCTTTGCAATGCACTGTTACAGCTTCCTGACTTCCTTAGCCTTGCAGTCAGCACAAACCTCTGTCCTCGAGCTGAGGTCTCAGTGCCAGAGACAAACCCAGTGCTCTTATTCACTGCTCACTGGGACCACCCCCACCTGACAATTTAGACATGAAATATTGAGTAGCTGAGCTTTCTTACCCCAGCTGTTAAAGAAATTAGCCAAATTTTGAAAACCAGAACAGAAGGTTTCTTTCTACCTAAATGAAACATGACATAAGAACAGAAGTATTTGGGGGTTAACTTTTGGTACACAAATTCAACAAACCCAAGGAAATATGAAACAAATTGTACAACTGCTGCACAAATATGAATTCCCAGCAGGATCACTGAGTACCAACAAGGTATTTTCTCTTATCACTGCCAGCAGGAACAAGCTTTCACTCCACACTCCACAGATTGCCTTGGAACACACAGGCAGGTCTGAGGCAAGATTTCCCAGGAGAACCCCAAAGAAAGTGATCCTGCTCTGATGTGTCATCAGGGCAATCTGTGATCACTTTAAAGACACAATGAAGAGCACATTAAATCAGCTTTAAAGTTAGTAATTCCTGCAACTGCATCAGGACTTTGAAAGACTCACTCAGCAGCTTCATCGAATAAGAACTCTCTTCACTCAACCTTTCCTCCAAACTCAACAGCAACACAAAGCTGCACCTATCAAAGGCCTGGATATCATTAATAGCACCTACCACAGTGAACTCTGACAACTCCCTGGAATCCCTAAGAAGAGAATAATGCCAAAAATGAGGCAGAGTCATCAGCAACCCGAATTTTAAAAATTAATTCCCAGAAAGCACTGCCAAGTCACACTGACTTCAAACGACTACCTACTACTGTATGTCCTCAGTGCAAAAATACTACATACTTACACCAGACATTAAAGCATCTGGGAAACAAATGAGAAAGAAGATCTCCTGCATCATCTAATTCTAGAGCTTCACAAAAGTGTATTTAGAAAGGCTCAGTTTTAGGCAACAAATTATATTTATTCAGATAAGAATTTACAAGGCTTTTGTATTTAAGGAAACACTGTGGTCACTCTAAGACAAAACGGTTGAAATAAAAGTATTTTGACCTTATTTCTGAATCTACACTTAAGAGTTTTAAACATTCCCTTAGAAAAAATGTAACTTGCTGGGAATAAAGTTTGGAAACAAAAGCAAGTAATTTTATACAAAACCAGCACCGCAGATAATCTCTTTCAAACTAAATCAGTCCTTCTAGATTTTATTAAATAGTCTATCTTCTGATTTTATAGGCCGTATTTATCATTTCTCTACGTGTTTGGGGGTTTTTTAAATCCCAGAATCAAAAAACATTTTGAAAGAGGATGTTGCTTCCAATTCAGAGAAAGGAAAAACCAGGCCTAAGAGTATCAGTGCTGTTTTGAAAGCTGAAAATGGGCCATGCATTACGTCACTGCTCCAGCCAAAACACGTTCAGGGGAGAAGCAGGAACAACTCCCAAGTCCCCAGCCCGTGCTGCTCACAAGCAGGGCTCAGGCTGGCATCCTGCTCAGCTCTTCCCTTTGCTTCAGTTTCTACTGCCAGCACACCATCATTTTTTAAACATCAGGACACTTACATTTCTTCAGTGCAATACTTAAATACTCTAGCCCACAAATTTCCCATCTACCAGGTGAAACTAAGTTTGTCAATTAAAAAAATTGAGTTCATAGTAAGATTAAAATATGTATTTGTTAGTGCATCTGTACTTTCTATATACAAGCACTTTATTGCAAAGATATTTGCAGTTACTCAAGGCTGCCTGAATAAGAACAGAAAAAAAATGGGCAAACAATGATTTTCTGAGCACTGAAATCTATTAGCTATTGTGCAGTAATAAAAAAGCCTTTGCTTGCTGCCATGTAAGCAAATAAACTGTTAAAACTTAGGTTTACGCAGGTAACCAAGAAAATAAGCCAAGAAATCACCAATACAACACAAACCCAGAGTTTATTAAACAGCAACTGGTCAAGTGAAATCAACAGACAATAACAAGTCTTTAACAACTGCAACTACACAGAAACACCACTGCAATCTTCAGATATAAGTGTATTTTAATTCTACTTGCAAATGAAGTCCAGTGACAATTTTCTCAGACAAGTACATTGATGATTTACTATTATGTGAACAAGCCCATTTCAGTCATTTCTTTTCACAACACAGGGCTCAGCCCTCCAGTTTTGCCTACAGCTATGTTTTATACAGAGGCCAGAAAAACTATTTTTCAGCTAAGAAAACAACTGAAGAAAAAACACATCAGTAAAAGAAATTGTTTCATTGGGGGGAGCTGTTAATTATCAGGATTGTATTTGCCCATTCCATGCTAACAAGATCAATAGTAAATATATTGCAGTGCTTTAAATTAAAGGTATGGCAAGGCAGGAATACATTACTGGTCATCTCTAAATCTCTCTGAACTTCTGTTTTCAAGTGACAGATACCCAGTAGGCAGCAATACTCAGGTCTCCTCTTTATACACCATTATGGGTTGTTTACCCTCAAGGATCAAGGCTTTTATGGATAACAGTGAACTGGGGACATCACTGCACTGCAGGAGGGGCTTTCAGAGCCAGTCCAGTTTTTACTGGAAAGGATTTTCTGCTTTACTTCCATTCTCAAGCAAATACTCAAGAGAAAAAAAAAGGTTGGGTTATACAAATGGAGAGAAGTATTCCAACATCTTTGCCCACCTTCCAGGCTACTCCAGAAATTAGGCTAAAACTACACTAAACAGGCACCAACTCAGGAATCTCCAAACACCACACTTAACATGGCACTTCTACCTAAGGTATTTTATCCAAAGTGATGCTTTGCCTTTTATTTAACATAACCAGGGGTTCACTGTAAGTGAAATCTATTTTTATGACCTGTGCCATGACTGTTGAGGCATCTCAGCCCCAGACAATCCTGTGAGCTTCACACTTGAAAACCAACAGGTACTTCTACATCGTTCTCACTGCTGTCCGTGCAAGCCCAAGAGTTCTTTGGTTTCCTAAAAGTCCCTCCCCTCTCCAACAATGATGCAGGTCTCTATCTGAAAAGTGCCGATGCTATCACTGATTCACCATCAGGCTTTTCCACAGCTGGAAGAGCTGGAGATCCCTCTGTCTACACCAAGGAAAGCAGCCCTGAATTCTTGACATGCCCATCATCTTTACTGAAACCTGGCAAGTGTCAGAAGACAACAATAAAACAATTACGTACCACACTACTGCACATTTCCAACTACCTGCATCTACTCAGTATGTTTGAATAAAGTGAGAAAGGCTTTGCATCCCAATGATGTGCCCAAAATGCAGGGCACAGACTGGCCACAGCAAACTGGGCAGCAGCAGCAGCACGAGCAGCCCTGCTGTTCCCAAGAGCTGTCCACTCCTACTGCACAATCAGAAAAACAATTCTTTTGCCAGAATGCCAGAAATTTAGCAGGTGCACCCACATTACCTTCCTTTCCTTCTTCAACAACTTCTAAGTTTTCTTTACTACTTCAAAACGGAAATTTTGTAGCTTCACATGAATTTGAAACCACTGGAAAGTTCCCTGAAGCCTCCAGCTCCCTGCCAGGAGATGTTATCGGCGATCTCCACGTGCTGCTCTGGCTTCAGACAAAACACGTACCTGCAGACACCTCTCCAGGTGTCCCGCGTGTCTCACACGAGCATCTTTCACCCCAGCGGTACCACCGACCCCACGGCACCACCGCACCATCAGGAATTATTCTCCGACTTGGGAGAATTACCGGGAGGGCCTTTCCAGTGAGGACACCGACTCTGGAGTTCATTTCCCCGCGCTCAGTCCCCTCGGTTCGGCAGAGCGGGCTCTGCGGGAGGA